>JAGFNQ010002604.1:542733-806299 GCA_024364735.1 Boesenbergia rotunda | reverse complement strand
ACAAAAATAGAGAATAACTCTAATTAAAAACCTAGGAAAGACCTCCTTTGAAATCTATTATAACAAACAACCTAACATTAAATACCTTAAAGTATTTGGATGTAAGTCTATATCTTAAATACTAGAGAACACTTAGGAAAATTTACTTCTAAGGTTGAGGAAGGTATCTTTATAGGTTATTCCCTTACCAGTAGAGCCTATAGAGTTTATAACAAAATTACCCTAAAAATTGAAGAAACTACAAATGTAAAATTTGATGAAAAATTTGACCCAAATAACTCTGATCAAACCACCTACCAACCAATTGATTTTGTTAGATCCAGTACTAACCCTGATAAAAGGCCAATTGAGGACCAAAACGATGATCTAACTGAACCCACACCTGAAACTGAACCTAACCAACCCAGAACTGTTCGAGTTAGCTCAGCCCACCCAACTGATCAAATCATAGGTGATCCAGAACTAAGGGTTCAGACTAGATCAGCCTTTAGAAATCTTAGTCAGATAGCTCTGATTTCCAAAATTGAACCTAAGTCTATAGAAGAATCCTTACTTGACACTGATTGGATCATTGCCATGCAAGAGGAGTTAGCTCAATTTGAACGTAGTCAAGTCTGGGATTTAGTACCCTTACCTAAAAACAAAAAGTTTATTGAGACCAAATGGGTTTTTCGAAATAAACTTAATGAACAAGGTGAAACAGTAAGAAATAAGGCTAGGCTAGTAGCTAAGGGGTTTAGCCAAGTAGAAGGTCTTGATTATGATGAAACCTATGCCCCTGTAGCTAGACTTGAATCCATTAGAATGTTCTTAAGTTATGCAGCCCATAAGGGATTTAAGCTTTATCAAATGGATGTTAAGTCAGCCTTCCTAAATGGCCTAATTAAAGAAGAGGTTTATGTAGGTCAACCCCCTGGTTTTGAAAGCTTAGAACACCCTGACTATGTCTTTAGACTTAAGAAAGCCCTATATGGACTTAAGCAAGCACCTAGGGCCTGGTATGAAAGACTGTCTAACTACTTAGTTTCAAAAGGTTTTAACCAAGGCAAAATTAACCCAACACTATTTGTTAAAATCCTAAAAAATGATATTTTTGTAGCCCAAGTATATGTAGATGATATAGTATTTGGCTCAACTAACTCAGACTTTTTACAAGATTTCACAACGATAATGGAAACTGAATTTGAAATGAGTTTAGTAGGTCAATTAACTTTCTTTTTAGGGCTACAAATAAAACAGACCAGTGAGGGTACCTTTGTCTATCAACAAAAATACACAAAAGAACTACTTAGAAAATTTGGAATGGATAATACAAAAGAGATTAAGACACCAATGGCTACCAATCAAACTATAGATAGTGACCCAAAAGGCAAACCTGTTGACCTTAAGTACTATAGAAGTGCTATAGGAAGCCTACTTTACTTAACTGCAAGTCGACCTGATATTCTTTTTGCAGTTAGTATGTGTGCTAGGTATCAAACATGTGCTAAAGAGTCACACCTAACCCTAGTTAAAAGAATATTTAGGTACCTTAAAGGAACAGAAAGATTAGGAATTTGGTACCCTAGAAATCCCAGTTTGAGCTTATTGGATATTCTGACTCAGACTATGCTGGCTGTAAATTAGACAGAAAAAGTACCAGTGGTGGATGCCAACTTCTAGGACCCTCACTAGTTAGTTGGTTTAGTAGAAAACAACACTGTGTTGCCCTATCCACCACTGAAGCTGAGTACATAGCTATGGGTGAGTGTGTAGCCCAACTACTCTGGATGATGCATACCCTAAAGGACCTTCACTTAGATTTTAAACAAGTCAAAATTTTTATAGATAACCTAAGTTCAATCAATTTAACCAAAAACCCAATCCACCACTCTAGGACCAAACATATAGAAATCAAACACCATTTTGTCAGAGATCATGTAAATAAAGGAGAAATTGAACTTAACCATGTTGAATCTAAGTCTAACCTAGCTGATATATTTACCAAACCACTTCCTGAATCTGAATTTAGCAACTTAAGAAGGTTAATAGGAATGTGTGTTATAGACTAGGACTGACCTGATAAGCTTAAATTGACTTTTGGTTTAACTAATTAAGCTTGTGAGTTTAAAAACATGGATTTTTCAAACTTGTTTTTCAAAAGTTTATTGTCTTTCAAAATCTAACTTAAACACGGACTTTTCAAACTTGTTTTTCAAGAACTTTATTGTCTTTCAAAATTTGATTTTCAAAACTGGCAGACTTAGCCTAAGCTTGACCCCTAGAATTGCATGAATCTATAGATTTAGGTAGCCGCATCTCACAAAACACATTAAGATTAACTTGTTTGTGTTTGTAAAAATATAGAACGGTTGTGAGATGCATAGGATACTGCCTGGACTTCCGAATGCTTAAGTCAGTGCATCACAGTAAGTCTGGGCATAAAATACCAACATTACAGTGATCAAGTCAAGAAGTCTTGCACTAAAATCTGAGCTAGACATTATTACTTGACTTGACTAACCCAGTGAACACTACTATCATTTAGATAGTTAGTCAGTAACTAGGGTTAGACACATGAAAAGGGACCACAATCATTACTTGGTCCAGGGGGAGCAGAGGTCAAAATACTTTTTCAAAATGTCATTTTTGACAAAACACATTTGAAAATTTTGATAAAAGTTGATAAAGATTGAGAGGGAGTTCCAGCTAATCCCTAAAAATATTTTTTTATTAAGATTGATATTATATTTTCTGAAAAAAAAAATTTTTTTTTGAAAGAATTTTTTTTTAAAGCTAAGTTAATAGATTTAAGACTAGTTTTTTTCTAACACTTAGCCTATATTTCTACTCCCTTAAACTTGTTATGCTTATATCTTTTTTGATGAATGACAAAGGGGGAGAGTAGGGTAAAAGGGTTAGAAAATTGCAAACAGCATGCTTATTTCACACTTATTTACCTCTGCTGTCTTGTGTGCTGCAACTTTCATACCTATGCTTGTGTTATATTGTTTGCATGTTTATGCTAGTTCATATCTGCTGTTTTTTTCTAACTTTAACCTGAGTTGTCAATACATCAAAAAGGGGGAGATTGTTGGTGCAGTTTGCACTAACGGTCAAACTCGGGTTTTGATGTATGACAAAGTGGTTAAAGTTAGGGTTGTTGATTTTTAACCTCTTTACTAAGTGTGCAGGGTTGAAAGACTTAGGACCAGACACCAGGCTGAAGTCCAGGATGGTTGAGTCCTGGCGGGAAGTCCAGTTGGGTCCGCGGGACCTGACAACTGGCTGAAGACCAAGTTGGTTGAGACTTGGCAGGAAGACCAGGGTGGTTGAGCCTTGGCAGGAAGTCCTGGTGGGTCAAGAAGTCAAGTAAAGCTGCACAAAGGGTAAGTGAGGTAAGTCACTGGAGGAGTAGGAGAGGACGCGTTCCCCGTCGAGGGAACAGTAGGCGTCGGTTCGACCTAGGACTCCATTTCGGAGACCAAAGTCAGAACCAAGACAGCTAAGGCTGTATAATCTAACACTGTGTTTTATTGTGTTTTGGACTAACCCTGGATGCAGGACCAAAGGAAGGAGTGTCTGCAGCTCAGATAGCCTCAAAGGAGTGAGGTAGTAGCTGATTAGGGCGCCCGGAGTGTCCCGGGCGCCCCCAAGGGCCATACAAAACAGGTAAAGCAAAAGAGGGTTCGAATACATGCTGGGCCGGGCGCCCCGGTGCTTCCGGGCACCCCCTGCTCTGCGGGCGCCCCCATGCGCATACCTCAAACCGAACCCCTCGAAGCCAAGGAGATAGGACTTTGACCCGGTCAATCCGGGCGCCCCGAGCGCTCCGGGCGGCCCGGTCAAAGCGGATCCAGAGGATCAGACGCGACCGAGAGCTCTGCGGATCAGAGGCCACGTGGGGGGGCGCCCCCGACGTCCCGGGCGCCCCCAGGCCCTATATAAAGGGCCCTCGACCCCATACTTCGGACAACAATTCTTCCAACGCCTCAAAGTTCTTCTACGCTCGCACCTTGCTCCGGAAACGCTTCACCTCGAGCCGACGACGTCCTGCTGCCCCGAAAGAGTCGACCTACTCCGGACGTCGGTAAAAAGAAGAGCATATTTTTTTTAATACTTTATTGCATTTAATTACTTGAAAGTGTGGGGTTGTCACACTTTCAATTCTTTTATACTCGCCTACTCTATCGGGGTTTACCGGTAGAGAGTTTTAGTGGATTGCCCAACGGAAAGGTCCGAGGGACCTGGGCCTTCGAGTAGTAGTCGCCGAAGGCTCCGAACGAAGTAAAACTACCTGTGTCGTTTGTATTGGTTTTTCGTTTGTGTTTTATCTTTTCCGTTGTGCACGCTTTTTAAAGCGCTCTGATTTTTTAAAAAGTCACGTGATTCACCCCCCTCTCACGTGCATCGATCCTACAGTTTGTAATTTTTTTTGCTACTCAGTTATTTTAGACTTATGACTAATTTGTAATGGTTTTTGCTAGTAAGTGAAATGCTATTTTGGTAAAGTGTGGTGTTGATGATTAATTGTGATATAAATGTTTTAGTTTTGGATGTTGTTAATTGAGAGATGTGATGTTGTATATTTATTGTATTATCAAATTGTGTAAGATGTGTATATGTGAGATTATAATTATATGGAATATATTAGTATCCGCAGCGTACAAATATACACTGGGGATATCGGCCGCGCGCTGCGCTTATTTGCGGATGCACATATCCGCAGCGCGCAACCACTCGCTGCGGATGTAATTTTTCGTAGTGTATATTCGTGTGTTGCGGATCCACTTATCCGCAGCGTGTAGCCGCGCGCTGTGGATGCAACTTATCCGCAGTGCACAGATGAACGTTGTCGAAATGTTATGCCTTTTTACAGCTTGGAGTTATGCAGCATTCGATGCGCGCTGTGGATACAATTATTGCGCGCTGCGAAAAAACATATTTGTTATAGTGTTGTTAGGGATCATGTAGCCAGGGGGAAATTGTACTTATCCACATAGATTCAAAATCTAATCTAGTTGATATCTTCACTAAACCACTACCTAAGTCTAAGTTTAGTTCACTAAGAAGGCAGCTAGGATTGTGCTCAGTAGAATATGATTAGTTTTCATTTATATATATTTTTGGATTTCTATCATTTCTTTTTAAAATCATTTTTAAAACTATTAACTGCTTTTCAAAAATCATAGTTTAAAAAAAACATATTGTTTTAAACTTTTTTAATTTTTTGACTTAGTTTTTCAAAAATTACCCCCTTTAAAACTAGGGATTTCCTTCATTATGGACTTAGCTTAGGATGTAACCATAGTTTGCATGTTCCTATAGATTTAGAAGTCAGCATCTCACAAGCACATTAGGATACTTTGTTTGATAACTTAGACTGGGTTGAGAGGCTTAGGTCTATGCCTTAACTCAAAATGCTTTAAGTTAGTGTTTCAAATTGTAGCGACCCGCCTTCTTCTACCTTAGACGGATCGTTACTTTTCTCTACTTCTCAACTGTTTTGCATGACTAAAAATGCGGAAATCTTTTTTTTTTTTTAAACTTTTAAATTCATCTAACAATTATATTCTAACTTAAGCAATCATGCATAATAACATATCACCCTTCTATCTCAAAAGCTCGCAAGATGATAAACATTGAAGCTTGCCTCGCCCAACTCAAACTGCAGGTATCAGTCGACTGATACTGTATCAGTCGACTGATAGGCCTGAAATCAGAAAACTCAGGTTTCGGCAGTTGCTTCTCAGCTCCTCCAAACCTATAATTTCTGTAATACCCTATAATTTTCTTATATTATTAGGGATCTTTAGGAAATTTTCTAGTATTTTTCGGAATAAAAATGGAAAAAAAAAATAAAAGGGGTTGGGTGGGGATTGAACCCGCGACCATAGGGAGGAAGGGAAGCCAACGAACCAGCTGGGCTAGGGTATCAAGCACAGAAAAGAAAGGAGAGAAATAATGTTATGGAGTAGTTACGCTTTTTCATGAAAAGGTATTTAAGCCCCGCTTAAGTTGCGATTTATCCCCGCCTTGGGTGATTAGGGTCGGCGCAAACAGGAGCTTGGGGGCTGCGAAAACAGGGAGAAAACCAAGGGTTTTCTTCCTCCTTCTTCCTCCTCTTGAGTGGAGGGCCTAGGGCTTCTTCCCTAGGGCGAAGGAGTGGAGATCTCTTGCAAAGGAAGAGGAAAAGAGCCCTACACTAGGAATTTCGAGATATTTTGTGAGTTTTCTTCAAGAACGAGGTAAGTAAATCGCTCACCTGCAATAGGAGTAGTTTCGTTTCGAAATTCTCATTGTAGAACCCTAGTTTTCGAAAAGTAGAAGCATGGTGAAGAGAATTTTGCTATTCTATGTTTTAGCTATTAAAGTTGCATGTTTTATCATGTTAGAAATTCAATTTGTTTGTATTGAATGTATGTAGGCCAAGCATGATGAGTTTTCATACTTATGAAAAGACCTAAAAGTGAATTTGAGTTAAGGAGCACACAAGGTGCTCGATGAAAAGTTAAAGTGAGAAAAGTAAAGGTTTTTAGCATGCAAATATATGCAAAAACAAGTAAAGTGATAAGTTTAAGTATGGTAAGTAAGAAAAGTATTTTACTTTGAGAAAGAGACATGTACCGGGCAAATGTAAGGCCCATCGAAAGTTAGAAAGTAAAGTTCTAATAGGGTGCGGTGGCTAGCTACCCCGTAACCTATTAGAAAAGCGCGCAGTTGGTACACTGATACCATGGTACAACGTCAAGGCCTAAAGAGAAAGTTGATTATTATTTTCAAGTATATAAGTATGATCAAGTAGTTCCTTTTTGGAGAAAGTGTTTAATTATTATATGTGTACCTTGTTACAATGCAAGCATGATAAAGTAGTTCAAGTAGTAAGCATGGTTAGTTGTGTACATTGATACATTAACAAGCATGATAAAGTGATTCAAGTTGTAAGCATGTTTAGTGTAAGTTTTGAAGTAAGTAAAGTTTTAAATCATTCCTTGAAATGAGCATGTTTAGTATTGACATCATGATTTTGTGAGTAGGGATTTACTTACTAAGCATTGTGCTTATTAGTTGCATTTTCCTTCTATTGCAGATAAAGGAAAAGAGAAAGCGTAAGTTGGGAGGCGACAGGACTTGCATTGATGTTCAGTGGAGGTGGAACCGGGGAAAAAGATCCGTTGGATTGAGTATGAGCAGAGTTTCGGTATTTAGAAACATTTAGTTTTATGTTTTGAATGGTAAAGAGTGAACCAATGTGTTTAATTTCCGCATAGAGTAGGAAGTTGATACAACTTGAAGATGTTTACTTATGATTTTCCATACGTTTGGTTAGTTTGGTTAAGTTCCGTAAAAGTCCTAACTGCAAGTTGAAGAAGTTGTTTTGATTGGCTAAAATGGTTAGAAAACTAGTATGGAGTATAGAAATGGTGCTATGTCTGTGTATGGCTTGAAACTATATGTTCTGTGAGTTTTTGAATTAAGTTTTATCCGCTGCATTTTCTTTTCTTCAGTAGCAGAGGAGGACACGGGCACGGGCGTGCTCTTCAGCACGCCCCGGGCGTGTCGTTCACTGGCAGACCTCTGCGGTGACAGACGCGGGCGTGCCCATCCGCCCCACGGGCGTGTCAGCCAGCACAGCCGGGGCCACGGGCGTGTCAGTCAACACGCCTTGGGCGTGTCCTTCCCTGTCCAGAGATAGTATGATTTGCCAAGTAGTAGACAAGGTAACGGTTCGTCTAAGGTAGGAAAAAAAAAAGTAATTCCGCATCCCGCCATGCCTCAAAGTAGCGGAGTAGTAATGGAGTAACGGTCCGTAATAAGACAAGGAGAAGGTGTAACCTAAGGCTAAGGGTAAGGTAAAGTTGAGGTTAAGCTCAAGCGACGACCCGGCTTAAGTAGAGGGTAGAGAAGAAGTCGGGCCGTCACAATTTCGAGCCATATGGAATCATGACACCATTTCTACACTCTATGACAGTTTTCAAATGAGTTTAGCCAATCAAAACGAATCCATAAACTTGAAATTTGGACTTTTGCGGAGGAAAATAAACTATTCAAGATATATGAACTTTAACACTAAAGTTTGTACCAATCTTGATTCCTATGTACTCATAACTCCAAATGCATGTTCTATAACCCTGCTAAAGCATTATAAAATGTGGATGCAACTTTTCTAAACATTTATAAGCAATAAAACTTAATTCAAAGAGAATTTGATACTATCTTGGCACATGCGTCTATTTTCTAACAAAGTATCAATATCTCCATCTACTCACATTTCTACTCATCCAATGCAAACATAAGAATATATAAGCTAAATGAAATGACTTGGAATCTTTACTCTAAGCATTTGAACATGTAAAACTATCCAAAACTTAAATGTTCGCTAAACTCCATAAAGCAAGAACTTGAAATTCAAATGTACTATAACATTGTGAATTAAATAACTAAATTGTCTCATGCCAAAGATCTCTCCATACTCAGCCACCACACACACTCTACTCAGCACCGTCTCGTTGTCTTCCTTCAGAATTGCTTGCCTTTACCTTTATCTGCAATAAGAGGAAATGCAACTAGTAAGAAAAAAGCTTAGTAAGTACTATCTAGCTCACAAAAACTCGAAATATGCAAACATGCTTCTAGATCAAACTGAACATCATATGAGATACTAATATGCTTGAAAGAAAACTAAGAACATGTATAACTCAAAACATGCATACTCAAGCAATAATAAATCTCAATTTACTTTTCTTGGCTCAACTTGAAACTTTAGCTATTCTTTAACTTTTTGAAAACTCTTTAAATTTTCGAAACTTTGCTAAAGCATATACTTGAAAATACTAATCACTTGGATCCACTGAAGACGTAAGTACCATCTCATGCGCGTTCCCTAAAAGGTTGGGGTAGCGAGCCACCAATCCTAATAGAGCAGACCTTGGTCTACCAGGGCCAAGACCTTGGAATTGGACACCTGGATTTCTTTAACGACGCCCTTGGACGCCGGGTACTGGCCTTAGAAAATAAAATAGCTTTTCTTTCTTTTCTTTCTCATCTGTAAATGCCTTGGCATTTTCTCGAGCACCTTGCGTGCTAAAATCCCTAAGTCTTGACTTTTGGGGATTTCTTAAGGCCTTGGCCTTTTCTTTTCTTATCTTTATCTTCTCTTTTCTTTTCTCATAACTTTCTTAGCCCCTGAACTCATATAGGGTATGTGATTAAACTTATACATAAGCATACAACAACTAATGAACTAAGATCACATGCAAAAACTTAAACAAAAAGGAAATATCTCTTTTAAAAACTTTTAAAGGAAATTCTTGCGGAAAAACCGCCTCTTACTGCAGGTGAGCAGTACTTACATTGATATCTTGGACTTACAACCAAGATTGACGTCTAGGACTCGGAAGAAACTTGAGATCTCGGAGAATTCTTCGCACCTACGCGTTCCTCTCGTCGCGGGGATTCCAAATATTAGAAGATCTCTTGGAGAAGAGCCTTGACCGGCCCCCTAGGGCTTGGTGTAGTTTCGCCCAGAAGAGGAGGGGTCGGCGTGAGGGTTTGGAGAGGAGAGAAAATAAAACTTCTCTCTTTAATTACCTATTTATACTTATGGGGCGGATTAACCTAACTACACCTTAAATATAGGTCTCTCCTTCCTTTGCTGTGCTTGATACCCTAGCCCAGCTGGTCGCGTGCGTTTCTGGTTTCCTGCTGGTCGCGGGTTCGAACTCCGGCTGCCCTTAAGTGGTTTTTCCTTTTTATTTTCTTTCTCTTTTTTTTTTAAAATACCAAACGGACTCGAAAAATTCCATAAAAATATTCTAAAAATTCCTAAAAATATCTAGAATATTTCTAAACTATTTTTAAATAATTCTAAGGACTTTAAGAACTAAAAATGGGAATTTTGGGGCGTTACACAAATGCAGTTGGGGTGATAGATACAATTGAATAGTAATCAGGTTATGTAATCAAGCTTAGAAAGTCTAACTTGATAAGACTACTTAAGTTGACTAACCTTAGTGAAAGCTACTGTATTATAACAGTTAGTAAGTAACTAACTGGGTTAGATAGGAACCCAAGGAATTAAGATTTGATTTTTTTTTGATTTACTTTTTAGACTTAAATCATGCTTGGACTCAATAGAAATATCAACGTGATTCAAATTCTATTCTTTAGCTTTAATTCTTATTTATGTATTTTATAATTTATTACTTGTTACTTATCGATTATTGTCTTAATGATTAACACTTGACATGTCTCTTAACTTTTTCAAAATATTCTTATGATTTTGAAAAACTAATAGGCTCTGATACTTATTTTTTCTCCCTTAATCAAAATCTTCTTTCAAAACATCTTTTCAAAAAGAGTGTCTACTATAATTTTTTTTGATATATTGCAAAGAGGGAGAGTAGAAAAGTAATGTTAAAAATCAAGTTTTTTTCCCTTTTCCTAAAATGAATATTTTTTAAAAGAAATCGTTATCTTCTTTATAAAAATATTTTCATTTTACACTTAGAATTTCTTTTGCTCAGAAGTTTTTCAAACGCTTTTTCTTTAAGGTGGAAAATGCATGTTTTCAAAAGCTTCAGGGGAAGAATTTTAAATCAAGGGGGAGCTTTATAAAATATTTTAAAATTGTTTTAAAAAATTACAGATGTTCTAAAAAGGGGGAGATTACTAATTAAAGGGGAGAGTTAAAAGCTTTTTTTTTTCAAATTTGTCACATCTTAAAGGAAAATTGCTTTATCTGTGCTTTATCTCTTATTTTTATATTTTTTTTATCTTAACTTTTGAACTGGGTTGTCATATATCAAAAAGGGGAAGATAGTTGGTGCCAGAAGCACCAGATCGAACCTGATTTTGATAATAACAAAGGGTTCAAAGTTAAGTCTATATGGTGATCTATCGAATTTACTAAGTGTGCAGGAAAAGTCCTAGTTTACCTAAGTACGAAGTCTTGACCTGCAGGGTTGAGCACGAAGACCTGACCGAGGGTTGGGCATAAAGAGCTAGTTCGAGGAATTGGGCATGATGTCATGGCTGAGGGCTGGGCACCGAAGACCTGACCGAGGGTTGAGCACGAAGACCTGATCCGGAAGATCGGGCAGAAGACTTATCCAAGTAAGGACTATGGACAGAAATAGAGATGGGTCGAGGATCGGACGTTTCGAGATCCAGGAGTCTCGTAGGCCGAGCAAAAGTCCAATCGGAGGAGCCAGTTGGCAAAAGATAACTTCTCCAGAGTGGAGTAGGTGAGGACGCATTCCCCGAAAGAGGGAACAATAGACGTCGGTTCGACCTAGAATTTTATTTGAAATCCAAAGTTAGAACCAAAACAACTCTGGCTGTTATTCATGCATGTGTTTATAATATTCTATTGTATTTCTGGACTAACCCTGGTTACAGGCTGAAAGTAGTTGGCTGCTGCGAACCCAGGTTCTTGAAAGGGATCAGACGCTTGAATGGTATCAGGCGCTCCAAAAGGGGTTTTCTAGCGGATGGAGAAGCTGAGTTGGTAGTCAGCCACGTTAGCTCCTAGGTGCCTGATTGTGTTGGTGCAAAAAGTATCAGATGTGAACAATCAACCTCTAGTGTTTTGATGTTTGACAATATACCATGGTCTGGTCAATGTGATCAAGGGTTAAGCCAAACAGGACCTGATGTTTGGTAGGGTAAACCCATGTTTGATCAATTTGGCAAAGGGTTAGCCAAATAGGATGTTTGGCGGAGTGAATAGTACCCAGGGTTGGTCAGTTTGACCGAGGGATAAGCCAAATAGGACTTGATGTTTGGCTGAGTGACTAAACCCATATCTGGTCAGATAGACCAAGGACTGAGCCAAACAGGACTTGATGTTTGGTAGAGAGAAGTTTAGTTAGGATTAAGATGACTAGCAAAGAAGTCCTTATCGGGGAACGAAATCCTGGTGAGAGAAGCTAGGTCCTAGCGAGTGAAGCTAGGTGAACAAAATCCTAGTGAGTGAAGCTAGGTGGATGAAATCCTGATGAGTGAAGCTTGGTCCTAGTGAGTGAAGCTAGGTGGACGAAGTCTTGGTGAGTAAAGCTGGGCACGAAGTCCTAGTTCGGAGAATTGGATACGAAGTCCTAGCCGAGGGATGGGCACCGAAGACCTGACTGAGGGTTGGGCATGAAGTCCTAGTTCGGGGAATTGGACATGAAGTCCTTGTCGCGGATTGGGCACGAAGTCCTGGTCGAGGATCGGGCAAAAGACTTAACCGAGCAAGGACTACAGACATAAGTAGAGACGGGTCGAGGATTGAACATCTTGAGATCCAGGAGTTTCGGAGGCCAAGAAGAAGTCCAACCGGAGGTCTCGGTTGGCAAAGGATAACTTTTCCAAAGTGGAGTAGGTGAGGGCGCATTCCCCGGGAAAGAGAACAGTAGGCGTCGGTTCGACCTAGGATTTCATCTGAATTCCAAAGTCAGAACCAATCAACTCTGGCTATCAATCATTAAGGTTTAGGATTATTTGTTTGTCATGTGTTTGTTTGTCTTGCAGGAACCTAGAGTTGGAGGTAAGATAGGAGAGCAAACACAGGAAAATAAGATCCTGGGAAAGGACTTCTTGGGTGCCCGGATCAACCCAGGAGCCTTATGTGGAGAGCGCCCTCAAGGGGTTAAGGCAATCCCAGGCGCACAACATCCCAGGCGCCTGGGATGGGCGCCTGAAACATCCCAGGCGCCTTAGTCCTCCCAGGCGCCCAGGATACAAGATTTTATCCCTGCGCTGAGTTCGCTGGTTCGAATCAAGTTTGACAACTGTGAGGCACCTTAATGGGCTCTAGGGCGCCCGAATGTGGTGTATAAAAGGGGCTTCGACCCCTCAGTTCAGGACAACAACCTTTCCATCTGTCTACTCATTCTCTATGAAGAAAAAGTGCTAAGACGAAGCTCTACAACCAAGAAGGCTCCAAAAAGAAGTGCGCGGCGTTTCGGACTTCCAGAGTTGGCTGAGACTTTCACATTTGGTTTGCATGTTACAAAGTTGTACTTATTTTATTATCATTATTTTGCTTGTACTCTAAACTGTAAGATGGGTTTCTCTGCCTCTGGAAATTCCGGAAAAGAGACCACTAGTGGATGGACGCTACCCGTAATTAGGCCTTGGATGTACTGACCCTGGGGGAACCAAATAAACTCCGCGTGTTATTGTTGTGTTTTCGCTTTATCTTTTATTCCGCTGCTACTAACAACTCTGATATTAAGCGAACGATCAATGAAAATTCAGAGAAAATTTACGAGTCAATATTCACCCCCCTCTATCGACACCACCGATCCCACAAATTGCTCTCAGGTGCCTCATCACTCACAGGCGCCGAAGAAGGAAGATAAATTTTGGCCAAGTCTTCGGATAAGGACGCGACTAAAATGGGTGTCGTGGAGGGTGCCCTATACCCTATCAGGCGCCCGAGAGACAACTATAAAAGGGGCTTCACCTCTTTGCTTCCATAATCAATTCAAGCTCTTGCATTTCTCAATGTTGAAGCTTCTGTGCACAAATTATCTGCACCCATGAAGTTCAAGTTCGATGACAGGCCGACTCCACAATAAAATTCTTTTTATTAAAGTATCGTTGGTATAATTTCTTTATTTCTGTACTTAATTATTGTACATTATTCATGATTTATAGTATTGCCCAACGAAAATGATCAAGGACTATGTGCCTTGGAATAAGAGCTGTTATAGACTCCGAACCAAGTAAAACAAACTGCATTAGCCATGTTTGAATTGTGTATTTTCTGCTGTATTTAAATATGATTTTCCATAAAATTTACGTTATCAATATTCACCCCCCATCTATCGATCACAATGATCCCACAGTTATAACACAATAACTTTCACTAGGGTTAGTCAAGTTAAGTAGTCTTATCAAGTTAGACTTTCTAAGCTTGATTTCTTAATCTGATTACTATTCAATTGTATTTATTGCTCCAACTGCTCTTGATGCACTGACTTAAAACATCTTGAGTCAATGCATAGTTCTAAGCATCTCAATCTAGTCTAGGTTGTCAATCAAAGTATCCTAATATGCTTGTGAGATGTTGGCTTCTAATATAAGAACATGCAAACTAGGGTTAAATCCTAAGCTAAGTCCATAACGAAGAAAATTCATAGTTTTAAAGGGGGTAATTTTTGAAAAACTAACTTAGAAAATCAAAAAAATAAAAAGTTTAAAATAATATGTTTTTAAAACTATAATTTTTGAAAATCAGTTAATTGTTTTTTTAAAAAATGATTTTAGAAAGAAATGATAGAAATCCAAAAAATATATATAAATGAAAACTAATCCTATTCTACTGAGCACATTCCTAGCTGTCTTCTTAGTGAACTAAATTCAGATTCAGGTAGTGGTTTAGTGAAGATATTAACTAGGTTAGATTTTGAGTCTATGTGAGTAAGTATAATTTCGCCCCTGGCTACTGATAGACCCGAAATACTAGATTAAATTGTCATGAAATGTGGATCCATCAGAATTTAGAATATTTATAAATAAAATGCTAGAAACCCTTTTTGCAATCAAAATATGAAAACGTAGTAAAGGGGCCACAGGTCATATTTTTCCTCGGGACTAGTTGAGCTAGTTTGATCCTAACTTGGTTTATGTGTCGTTTGTGAATTTTGGGTTTCGAATGTGATTTGGGTTTGAATTGCGATTAGGAATGAAAATGAAATGAGAAGAAGGGAAACTTAACTCATGACTAAACAAGTGATGGCATTTAATGATTCAACCAATTGACACTTAATCCACTAAAGCACTTAATCAATTTTGGACCGATTCTGATTTCAAAGGTAAAACAAATTCTAAGCAATGAAACAACAACATCAAACTCAAGACATGGCCAAATGCAAGCAATCTAAAACCGAACTGATACAAAAACCGTGCCAAGACTTCACTTGATGCAAGTGCTAACAATTGAACAACTTGATACCAAAAGTAGAGAAACTGATGTATCAAAAAGTGACACTCAATGCAGAATGTATAACTGATCGATTTAGAATAGAGCTAATCAGTTCATTGGAAACAAGCTCTTAAGGAAGTGCCATGCATGAATAAAGGAAAAATTCAGACTTGAAAGCAACAATCCAGAAATGGATTTGGACTGCAGAATTCAGATTGCAGAAGCATGTTTCTGTAGAAACTGCAAAAATTCAGGCTGTCCATGAATGCAGCCATTCAAATGCAAGAATTCAGAATCAAGCTCAGAAATTCAAATGCAAAAATTTAGACTGCAGAAGCATGAAAACCAAGTAGTTCAGAAATGAATGTAAGCTATCATTGAAGTGGCGTGCAGGAATTTGAATGAATAACATTTGAATGAAAACAAGTTTCCACTTGACACAACTTGCAGAAATTAATTGATCATGGCATGCAGAGATAGGATTGCAGATTCATCAAATGCAGAAACTGAAGTGGCACATGCAAACGCAGAAACAAGATGCAATATTTCAGAACTGAATTGATCTCACTTGGAAAACCATGCTGATCGAAAAATTGTTGTGTATGAACGAGCTAGAATCAGAGATTCAAGATCCACTCAATGCAGAGATTGGATGTGCAGATAAACAAGAGTTTATTTGACACAAGAACTCAGAAATCATGCGCTGAAATTTCAGAAATGAGCTGGGATTGCAGAAATCGAAATCAGAATTCAGAAATGAAGTTGATTCACAATAACTAATGTGCAAAGCTAAAATCGAATGCTATTTAGCTAGACTAAACTGCAGGATTTAAACTCATAAAGTAAAACTACAGCAAGCTTGGAACAAAATGCAGGAATTCAATAGAAAGGGTTGATACGCAAGCTTAAAACAGGGAATTAACTGATACGCATGAACTAAATTAGGAAATAGACTGAATTCGATTACAATTGTTCACTAACAAACAATAAATCTAATTAACTTGCATAATCGAAACTGATTAAAACAAAAACAAATCAGAAACTAAACTTAACAAATCTGGAATTTCAGAAACAGGAAATGGCACACAGGAAAAAAAATTACAGCTAAAACAGAAATTACAATACGAAATCAAAACCCCAATCACTCCATTAGCTCAAGATTTCCTTGTTCGTCACGCAAGGGCTGGCCTCGAACCCCTAAGCTCAGCAAACCAATTGGAAAACAACTCTACAGTCGACTCTGCTCAAAATCGGCACATGGCTGAAATTTCCAATCCAATTCACTCTATCTCGATTGATGGAACTGCGATGATGATTCGAGGATCATCTGAGCTCACCTGAGAACCCCTACAAGTGGCTCAGATGATCGGAGATGGCTTGTGGGTGAGATTCAAGTGACTGAATTGCAGAGCTGCCGAAACCCTCAAACAGCCCCTGTTCCGGCGCGATTTTGAGCTGAAATCTCCAAAGAGCTATCCCCCAATGATCCAAATCTCGATCCAATCAAAGAATTGAGGTGGTCGCGCCTCGGATTGAAGAAAAATTGAAGAACAAAGGAAGAACAGACGAAGAACTGAAGACTTGCGGCGAAGACACGACAAGGAGAAGACTGTGGCGAGTTTTGATTAAATACATAGGAATGGACGGCCCTGATTGATTTGGATGAATCCAACGGCTGATCTTGCTTCGATCTGACCCAAACTTTGATGATGATGATCAGGGGTCAGGATCTGCCTTGTTGTAGCTCGGATCCTCCAGATTTGCAACGGATGGTCCAGATCACCCTAATCTTTGAATGGACGATCTAGAGCCCTCCGAGCTTGATCCAACGGTTGATTTAGCTCTGATTGGGATGAAACCTTCAGATCTTGATCAGAGTGCTTGATTAACCCTAACCCTAGCTCGGATTGGTTCAGATGGTCCCGGATGGCTCAGATCTAGCCGCTTTTGAATCAGACGACCCAGATTTGATCATAATCTTGATAACTCGATCCGGGTCACTTCCGACTCAAGTTCGATCCAATATGCCCTAGATCCATAAACCTTTCATGCCTACAAAAATAGATCAAGAATTTAGTGGCCAAATAATCCAAATATGTGTAAATTTGCAACTAAGTCCAAAATAAGAGTAAGTTCTAAAACCTAGGGCAATTTCACAATTAAGCAATAAAAACATAGGTCAAACATGGATTTTAGCAATTAAAATAATCAACAAAATGACATCTATCAACTCCCCCACACTTAAGCTTGAGCGTCTCGCGAAACTACTAAATATGTATCCCCTAGATTTTCTTAAGCATAATTAGAAACAAATGAAAAGAAATTACCTAAGATTGTCAATTCTCATAAATCTAAGCTCTATGGATTAGTATCTCGTCCTTAAATCAACAAATTAGCATTTTCATCCATCATGAGTCATTGAGATGAATTTAAATCACTAGCCATTCAAGGAAAATTTTGATGGCTCTCTCCTTAAGTTCTAAGTTGATGATGGAAATGGAGCTCACTCAAACACATATGCTTTTTGAACTACCATAGGCTTGCTTATTGTCTAATCTCCACCATTATTCATGATTAGGATCAACATCTACAAAAACAAATCAAAGACATAGAAATGATAAGAAATGGTGTAAAAATCAAGGAAATGGAAAAACGGATAAAGTGGAAGACTTGAGTGCCCAAGGATATTTTTGATGCACTTTGCCCCATCTTTACAGTCCTCTAGTGATATCAAAAGTGTGATGGAGTAACTTTTGCCTTGCCCTTCAAAAATTCAATGAAAATTCCTCACTAGTCCCTTTGTGCCAATTTTCCACCTTGCTTGCCAACTTTGTTTTTTTTCTTCTCTTCTCTGATTTTTTTCTTTCTTCTTTTATCCTCTAGCAAGGTCAGAATGTATTGGAGCAATGCTTAAATCCGGATGAGAAAAACATTCACTTGTTCATGGTACTAACATTACAATCTTGTGCCATCTTGTTTCTCTCTTCTTTTCTTTTCAAATTGTTTTTCTTTTTTTTTCTGCTCTGAATTCTTCTAATGGAGCATTGCGGATCAGATTGTATCAAAAAAAAACAAACAATAATTGGTGAATTAGATGCTCCACATGTATCCTTCACTAATTAACTATTGCAACTCCCTCTTGATACATATCCTTCCTAGTTGGCACATTGCGATTGCATCCTTTTCTTTGTTTGTTTCAAGTTTCAGTTCCACGAAAACAACCATCTGGTCTTGCAACCCTCTGATCTCTCAGAACAATTAGTATCAATTAGGACTTGCATCTAATGATAGTGGAAAGTTTGAGTGTTCCACTTGAGAATGGTTAAGTAGCAAGTCAAGTTTAGGCCACTGCACAAGCATAACTCTGTTGCCTTTTCAGAATTCTTGATCTCTGGTTAGCAATCCTTGCATTGGTTTCAAATCAGTTCATACAATTCAACCCCATTTCTGCATCTGTTCAGCTGCAATTCCAAGTTATCTGATTTTGTATGGCTGCAGTTCAGCTTCCAGCAGGGTGTGCAGCTTGTGTGCACTTCTGCTCATCCTCAATTCAGCTGCAATTCCAACTTCATCAGCCTTCAATTCAGATTATCTTCAGCTGGAGTTCAGCTTGTTTTCAGCTGAAAATCAGATTCCAGCACTCGGCAGCAATTTTAGACCTTGCAAACTCTGAATTCTCTTTTCTTTTGCAGCTGCAACAATGTGCTCAGCTCCCAAATCTTTATCAGACTCAACATTAACCCAGCACTGCCTTTCCTTAATCCAGAATTTACTTGAGTACCTTGGAATGGATCGCCTTGAAATTCAGATGTAGGGAAGGATATTGACGCCACACTCAAGAAAGATGAGAGGGTGAGTGATAAGTCATGGGGGGGTTTCGATCGCCACAAGTTACCTTGATAAGATCACGATTAGTTCTTTGCCTAAGAACCAAAGGAAGCTCTCACAATAGAGAAAACTCTGATTTCATTCAAACTTAACATCCTTGGTCATACAAGAGTTCTCCTATATATAGACTTAGTGGAGGTTGAAACATTAACCCCTACCACACTTCCCACTAAGCACTAATTATGCACCATTATCATGCATGCATGCATGCATGATGTTTATTTCCCACAATTCCCTAATACTAGCTTAGGAACTCCCAAAAGCATTAAAAACCCACCAAAAGATATCAAAAATAACTTCAGAAAATTCTCCCAAAAATACCCACGAAAATTGGACACTTGTAGCCCTTGAATGCATCTTGGATCATGTGGTTTTGGGCCTTCAAGTTTTGTCTTCATGTGGGCTCAATTTCACTTTCAATTTGAAGGAATGTGATCCATTTAGTTGTTGCCTCCATTGTGCATTGATCCTTCTTCTCCTTGAGCTCCATTATTAAGCCTTCCAAAGCTTGCTTCATTCTCTTAGTCTTGGATCTTGTCATGGGTCCTCCAATTCCTTTCAATGCCTCTTCCTCTATGGCTTTGTCTTGTAAGCTTGTATCCCCTCCTTGGTCCACATCATTCCCTCCTTCTTTAGGTGAATTCGTCCTCGAATTTAGATCTTCATCACCTACATCAAATGGACGCAAATCAGCCACATTAAATGTTGCACTAACACCATACTCACCGGGCAAGTCAATTTTGTAAGCATTGTTATTAATTCTTTCCAACACTTGGAATGGTCCATCTCCTCTTGATTGAAGCTTTGATTTCCTTTGGGCAGGAAACCTTTCCTTTCTCATATGAACCCACACCCAATCACCGGGTTCAAGGACAACTCTTTTTCTCCCTTTATTGGCTCTCTTCGCATATTGCTCCATTTTCTTCTCAATTTGAGCTTTAACTTGTTCATGAAGCTTTTTCACATATTCTGCCTTTGCTTGACCATCCTTGTGAACTAAAGAAGAAGTGTTAGGTAAAGGAAGCAAATCAAGAGGTGTTAGCGGATTGAACCCATAAACAATCTCAAAAGGGGAAAATTGAGTAGTAGAATGGACAGCCCTATTATAAGCAAATTCAACATGAGGTAAACATTCTTCCCAAGACTTAATGTTCTTCTTAATAATTGCTCTAAGCAGAGTAGAAAGAGTCCTATTTACCACCTCAGTTTGGCCGTCAGTTTGAGGGTGACATGTAGTGGAGAAAAGAAGCTTTGTTCCTAGTTTGTTCCATAAGGTCCTCCAAAAATGACTTAAGAATTTGGTGTCACGATCTGAAACAATGCTCCTAGGCATGCCATGAAGTCTTACAACCTCTTTGAAAAACAAATCTGCCACATGAGTTGCATCATCCACTTTGTGGCAAGGTATGAAGTGTGCCATCTTAGAAAATCTATCAACTACCACAAAAATGGAGTCCTTACCTTTTTGAGTGCGTGGTAGCCCTACAACAAAATCCATAGACAAGTCAATCCAAGGGGAATCAGGAATAGGCAAAGGAGTGTAAAGTCCATGAGGTGATACCTTAGATTTTGCTTTTCTGCACACAATGCACTTTTCACAAAATTTTTGCACATCATGCCTTAAGTGTGGCCAATGAAAATGTTCATGCAACATTTCTAAGGTCTTTTGAACCCCAAAGTGTCCCATTAGACCCCCCTCATGTGCTTCCCTAACTAGCAATTCACGCATGGATCCTCTAGGCACACAAAGTCTATTGTTCTTAAACAAGTAATTATCATGCCTAACAAACCCATTTTGTGATTTCTTTTCACACGCAGCATATAATTCAGAGAAGTCACTATCATGTTCATACAACTCTTTGATATGTTCAAAGCCAAGTAATTTAGTTTCAAGTGTAACAAGCAAATTATACCTTCGTGAAAGTGCATCTGCTACAACATTTACCTTTCCTTGCTTATGCTTAATCACATACGGAAATTGTTCAAGAAATTCAACCCATTTGGCATGCCTTTTGTTGAGCTTCCCCTGCCCTTTCAAATACTTCAAAGATTCATGATCACTATGAATAACAAATTCTTTAGGCAAAAGATAGTGCTGCCATGTTTGCAAAGCTCTAACAAGTGCATACAATTCTATATCATAAGTGGAATAGTTGAGAGTGGCGCCACCTATCTTCTCACTAAAATATGCAATGGGATGTCCATTTTGAAGTAAAACAGCCCCAATACCCACATGAGATGCATCACATTCAATTTCAAATGATTTGGAAAAATCAGGCAAAGCAAGAATGGGTGCATGTGTGAGTTTGTCCTTAAGTGCTTGAAATGCATTTTCTTGATTCTCTCCCCACTTAAAACTCATATTTTTCTTGACAATTTCATTTAGGGGTGCTGCCAGTGTGCTAAAATCCTTCACAAACCTTCTATAGAAACTTGCCAACCCATGGAAGCTCCTAACCTCACTCACAGTTTTGGGGGTTGGCCAATCTCTAATGGCCTTAACCTTCTCTTCATCAACCTGCACTCCTTTAGAACTTATGACAAATCCAAGAAAAACCACATGATCAGTGCAAAAGGAACACTTTTCTAAGTTAGCATACAGTCTCTCCTTTCTAAGGACATGCAAGACAGATTTGAGATGTGCTACATGCTCAACCAAACTCTTGGAATATACCAAAATATCATCAAAGTATACTACCACAAATTTTCCTAGGAATTCTCGTAAAACATGGTTCATAAACCTCATAAAAGTGCTTGGCGCATTAGTTAACTCAAAAGGCATTACCAACCATTCATACAATCCATATTTAGTTTTGAAAGCAGTTTTCCATTCATCCCCTTCCCTTATCCTAATTTGATGGTACCCACTTTTCAAATCAATCTTAGTAAAGAAGCAAGCACCATGCAATTCATCAAGTAAATCATCAAGTCTAGGGATAGGATGTCGATACCGAATGGTGATGTTGTTGATAGCTCTACAGTCCGTGCACATCCTCCATGATCCATCCTTTTTAGGTACCAAAATTACTGGTACAGCACAAGGACTTAAGCTCTCTCTCACCCATCCTTTTTGTAATAACTCCTCCACTTGATTCTGTATCTCCTTTGTTTCTTGAGGGTTGCTCCTATAGGCAGGCCTATTGGGAAGAGAAGCACCAGGAATAAGGTCCATTTGGTGTTCTATTCCCCTCATTGGTGGCAAACCGTGAGGTACTTCCTGGGGAAACACATCCTCAAAGTCCTGCAAAATAGCAACAACATCACTGGGCAAGGAGTTAGTATTAGTTTCCAAGCAAGTTTCCTTGCACAAAAGAAGAAATATAGGTTGCCTTGTCAAATAAGCTCTCTTCACCTCACTTCCTCTTGCAAACAAATTTTCTATTCTTCTCTCTTTCTTTTCCTCGTTCTCTCTTTTCTTTTCCTCATTCTCTCTTTTCTTTTCTTTCCTCATTCTCTCTTTCTTTTCCTCATTCTCTCTTTTCTTTTCCTCATTCTCTCCTTTCTTTTTCTTAAGCTCTCGCTCTTCTTTTTCTCTTTTCTCTCGCATTTTTTTTTGATCCGCACAAACCTCCCTAGGTGATAATGGTACAAGTGTGACTTTGTGGGAATTGTGAAGAAATGAGAACTTGTTGGAGAATCCATCATGGTGAGCTCGCCTATCAAACTGCCAAGGTCTTCCAAGAAGAATGTGGCTTGCCTCCATAGGTACAATATCACATAGAACTTGATCTTCATATTTTCCAATGGAGAAATTAATCATCACTTGTTGATTCACCACCAATTCACCACTATTACTTAGCCATTGGAGTTTATATGGTCTTGCATGCGGTGTAGTCTTGAGGTTGAGTTTGGTAACCAACCTAGTGCTTGCCACATTGGTGCAACTTCCACCATCAATGATCATAGAGCATGTTTTACCTTGAATAAGGCAACGAGTATGAAAAATATTCTCTCTTTGGTCCTCCTCATGCTCCTTGGCTTGACTTCCTAATAACCTTCTAACCACCAAGAGATCGCCATCTTGCGCATAGGCTGCTCCATCATGTTCCTCATCGCTTGAAGAAGAAGAATGAGAAGAAGTTTCTTCACTAGAGATGCTCCCATTATCCCTAACCACCATAGTCTTCTTATTCGGGCATTCGGATGCGATATGTCCTTTTCCCAAACACTTGAAGCACTTGATATCCCTGCTCTTAGAAGTAGAAGAAGTAGTAGTAGGAAAAGGCTTCTTAGCGCTTGTTACCTCCTTTGAATTAGAAGAGGAACCCTCCTTCTTTGGCTTGTCCTTCCAATTTGAAGAGTAGTTTGAAGAAGATGGTCTTTTCATAACGCCCTTTCTCTTTAATTGTTGCTCCACTTTCATTGCTTGATGAACTAAGTCTTCAAGCTCCACATAATGTTGTAGCTCTACAATGTCTCCAATATCTCGGTTTAGGCCATGGAGAAATCGAGCCATAGTTGCTTCTCTTTCCTCCTCAATATTGGCCCTAATCAAAGCCACCTCCATCTCCTTGTAATACTCATCCACACTCCTATTCCCTTGGATGAGTCTTTGCAATTTGTTGTGCAACTCCCTATGGTAGTGGGAAGGCACAAATCTCCTTCTCATCAAAGTCTTCATTTCACCCCAAGTGTTGATAGGGTGCTCTCCATACCTTCTTCTCTCCTTTTGCATTTGATCCCACCAAATTAAAGCATAATCGGTGAACTCAAGGGCAGCCACCTTCACTTTCTTTGCATCAGGGTAATTGTGGCATGAGAAGATTTGCTCTAATTTCATTTCCCACTCAAGATATGTGTCGGGGTCATTCCTCCCTTGGAAGGAAGGTACCTTGACTTTCACCCCTCTTAGATCGTCTTCATGTTGATGGTTTCTACCTCCTCTTTCGTGTCTTCGTCCCCCTTCACGCCTCCTTCTTTCTCTTGGAGAACTATAGAATAGGTCACTTCCCGGATGAGATTCTTCATGATTAGAATTTCCCCCATGGTTGGAAACTCTTCCTCCTTCAAGTCGGTCCATCCTTTCATGTAAGCCTTCAAGTTGTCTTTGAAGCATTCTCTCAAAGTGTTGAGTAAGCGCCTCCATTTGAAGCCTATTAGGATCTTGCCTAGGGGAGTTTTCCCCACTCATGCTTGCAACAAAAAAAAAAAAAAAGATGACAAGGAAAATTACACAAGAAATGTTAGAAAGACCTCACCACTCGCCTCACATGGTTGCACTCAAATTTATCCACTCAGCTTCCTTTATAAGCCCTTAAGAAAAGAACCTTATCAACGATTTTCTCAAGACAACAAGTAGACAATCAAGTGAGCAAGAAACCAACAAGAGAATATGAGTAGAACAAGAGAAATAAACGGTTAGAACAAGAAATTCAGCAACGATCAAGAGCAATGAGAGAAATATTGGGTCCTTTCAATTCGCCGATCTTCCTTCTCTTTTTTTTTTGTTTTTTTTTTCGAATTTCCTTTTTGTCCTTTTTTTTTTCTTCAGTCAAAAAATACAATGACTCAAGTAACACCTTTTTTTTTTTTTTTTTGAGTTTAGGACCCAAATAGAGAAGCGATAAATAGAGTTGGAGAAGGAAAACACCAATGGAATACTATGGATGAGAGATTAACAAAGATGAACAAGAACACAAATGAAGAAGAACAAAACGCAAACCTGAAAATCAAGGAGCCAAGGCTCTGATACCAAATGATAAGCACCTTGGAATGGATCGCCTTGAAATTCAGATGTAGGGAAGGATATTGACGCCACACTCAAGAAAGATGAGAGGGTGAGTGATAAGTCATGGGGGGTTTCGATCGCCACAAGTTGCCTTGATAAGATCACGATTAGTTCTTTGCCTAAGAACCAAAGGAAGCTCTCACAATAGAGAAAACTCTGATTTCATTCAAACTTAACATCCTTGGTCATACAAGAGTTCTCCTATATATAGACTTAGTGGAGGTTGAAACATTAACCTCTACCACACTTCCCACTAAGCACTAATTATGCACCATTATCATGCATGCATGCATGCATGATGTTTATTTCCCACAATTCCCTAATACTAGCTTAGGAACTCCCAAAAGCATTAAAAACCCACCAAAAGACATCAAAAATAACTTCAGAAAATTCCCCCAAAAATACCCACGAAAATTGGACACTTGTAGCCCTTGAATGCATCTTGGATCATGTGGTTTTGGGCCTTCAAGTTTTGTCTTCATGTGGGCTCAATTTCACTTTCAATTTGAAGGAATGTGATCCATTTAGTTGTTGCCTCCATTGTGCATTGATCCTTCTTCTCCTTGAGCTCCATTATTAAGCCTTCCAAAGCTTGCTTCATTCTCTTAGTCTTGGATCTTGTCATGGGTCCTCCAATTCCTTTCAATGCCTCTTCCTCTATGGCTTTGTCTTGTAAGCTTGTATCCCCTCCTTGGTCCACATCAGTACAGCTATAGTCCATCTTGATACAAAGACAATTCACTTACTAATCTGCACAAAAAATTCTCTGTTTTGGCACAACAATCTGCGTTGGATCAGATTCGGTCATCTGCAATTCAGCCGAATTCAACTTAGCCGAATTCAATTCATAGTAATTACCATTCGGTTCAAATTCTAATCTAAGTCATTCCTAATCAAATCAGCTTCACACTCACTTGTTTCCTTCACCAATTCCTGCTTAAATTCAGACTTTTTCTCAGCTTGTTTAACTTCAAATCTGACACTCTGATGTTGGATAGCTGCATTTCAGACTTCCTTGTAGCTGGTGAAGATCTACTTCTCAATTTCCAGCAGCCATCCTTGCAATTCAGTTCCGAATTTTCCAGCTTCAAATCTCACAGCTTTAATGGAGATTTAGCCGGATTTAACTTGGCGCAGATTTTTCTGCATTGGATCAGATTTTTTCCAGCTCCAATTCAGCATTTATCAGCCCTAAGATTCAGCACTCGGCAGATTACAGCTCTCCATGCAATGCCATTTAGATTTTCAGCTGCAGAATTTCCTGCATTTCCCTGCTTCAAAAAGCTTCAATTCAGCCTCCATTCCTACTGATTTCTCAGCTTCATTTCAGACTTTGGCTTGTATCATTCATCAGCTCTAAGATTCAGCACTCGACAGATTCTATGATCAGCCCTGCATTGCTGAACCTGCTGCAATTTTCCTGCTTCTGCTCAAATTCAATTCAGCTTCAATGAATCCGTTTCTAAGTTGATACAATGCATTTCAGATTTGGCAGTCTCAGATTTTCTTCTTTTTCTTTTTCATTAGTTTTGAAATGGCACAAATTTCCTTAGAACTGCTTCACAGAAATTCAGTTTAGAACACTTCATTTCTTCAACTAATTTCAACTTGGCACCGAATTCTGCATTGATCTCAGATTAACACAGCTGCATTTTTCTTAGCAAAGTGGTCGAGTCAAGCTCCATAGCAATTTTTTTTCTTTTGCACTGAATTTTGCTATTGTGTGCCATTTTCTTTTTCCTTTGCAGATTTTTTTTCTTCTCTAGTTGAACTCACTTTGGTACAAACGGTTTGGGTCTTCACATTATGGTCAAAATTATAAATGCTTCAATTGGTTTCCTCTTTGACTTTTCTCAATTTCTTGCAACTCCACTTGGCACATGAGAGAAACACTTCCTTCAACCGGATTCAATGATGGTTGCAATGAGAGAAACATTTCTCCTCCAATTCACAACTGAATTCCCACTTGTTCTTGGTACCAAGCTCCACTCAATTGGGCAAATTTTTTTTTTTCCGACATGAAGTGCCTCCTTGATAAAAATTGATTTCAAATCACTAATCACTCCCCCACACTTAATTCTTTGTCCGTCTCGGGCAAAGTAGCATCAAGAAAACATCCCAAGCAAACAAATCCATAGAAAAATTGGGGTTAAGATTAGGAATAAGGAAAGACAAATAGAATAGACATGATTTTTGCCAAAATTGATATGGAAAGGTAAACAAAGTGATTAGTCTCTATAGATGTGATCCAATCATTGAAATATGGTTTTGAAAGAACCTAAGCAAGTTCTAGAGTACAATAACATATGTGTGTCACAAATATAAGGCTAATTCTCACTAGGTAAAAATAATTCATCTCAAGTCCTCAATTAAGAATCTAAAGCAAAATAGTACTCAAGCATCCAAGATTTCATCCATGAACTCAAACCCTAAGTTTAACAACCAAATTTAATTTATTTTCAAAAGACTCTAAAATGACATGAAGATATCCTAGAGGGATACATTTATTCCTAGTCATGCAAGAAAAAGTGACAAAAGAAATAACAAGGTATTTACAATGACTCCTATTCTTTCTACTCTACTTATGCATTTATTAGCAAGGACTCAATTTAAAAGTGAAAAATGCAATAAAAGAAAATACAAGAAAGAACAATCTCCCCTTATTTCTGGTGGACGGAGTCTATCCAGAAGTAGCCTCCATCGTGGTAGTGGGGGAACATGGGTGGCTGAGAGAATTAGGACTCCCCCACACTTGAACTTTACAAAAATTTGCTCCGGTGGCCTCAGGCGATTCAGGTTTAAGATCCATGTAAGGAGTGGAGTGCTATGGATTAGAGTAAAATCAACTCCTCCTTCTTGATGCCTTTTGAAAGATTTTCCAGGAGGCTGGAGTCTGTTCAGATTGAGCACCCACTCCTGAAGTCTTCTAGACCCTACAAAATAATGTAATACCTCTCTCAAGCGTGCAGGGTAAGACAGAAATAAAATAATATCAGTCTCTGCATGAAATGTATCCAAAACTGCATCACATCCAATTAAATCAATTTGTGGTGCCTCAATAAATTTTTCACAATTATTTCCTACAAAATTTGCATCCAAAAACTCATCACAAATAATAAAATCAATCCTTGGCACTTCAATAGAAATTTCATAATTATTTTCTACCAAGGATGTATCAAGTAATGTATCACAACCTATGAAATTGACTTTAGGTGCCTCAATGAATTTTTCACAATTATTTCCAGCATAAGATATGTCAAAAGACTCATCACAACAATCAACAATACTAGGCACTTCTAAAAAATTTTCACACTCAGCATTGGCATCTGATGTAGCACAACATGCTTCATTTTCAGCAAATTCAACACTAGGTACCTCTAGGGATTTTTCACAATCAAATTCTACAAGAGATGCATCCCTAGGTGTATTAAAAATAATAAAATCAGTTTGAGGTACCTCTATGCAATTTTCAGACAAAATAAGAGGAGTATTTACCTGATTGTGCTGAAAAATACCTGGAGATTCTACAAAAGTAGATGTATCCGTGTTCTCCTCCCGGTCAAGTAATTGCTCCATTTCAGGTTCAAGTTCTGGTGGACACTCCACTAAAGCAGGTGATCCTTGGGTTCTTGCTTCCACCATGCAAGTCCCTACACTTTCTGGTTCATCCTCTGAATCTTGTGTTGGTCCCTGGGGCTCAGTGCAATCCCCTACACCTGTAGAATCATCTGATTGTTCTGATCTTTGGGCTTTTATCTTATTCAATCGATCTTGCATGTTTTGAAACCATTGTTGTTGTTGTTCTTGAAAACTTTGCTGTTGTTGTAGGATTTGTTGACACATCTCCATCATCCTTTGGTGTAGAGCCTCATCCCAATCAGGATCATCAAAGCCTCCTTGGTTAGTGTGGAACTCTTGTTGATCTTGAAATGTAATATAAGGCTGCTGAAAACCAAGAGTAGACTGTGCATTCTGAAATGGAGACTGTGGGGGCTGATCAAATGGTTGAATAGGCTGATTAAACTGCTGAAAACTTGGTTCACAATTAGGTGGAGATTGCTGAAAATCATGGTTCTGAAATTGAAAACTCTGAATTGGTGGCTGAAAATTCTGATCGTTTGGTGGAAAATTTTGCTGTGAAGGTTGAAATCCATTCTGATTTTGATTCTGGAAAGTCTGAAATGGTTGGAACCCTTGCTGAAAATTTTGACTTGGTTGAAAATCCTGCTGAAATTGTTGAAATTGTGGCGGTGAAAACTGAATTTGAGTGGGCTGAAAATTCTGTGTAGCTTGAAATTCTTGCTGCCATGGCTGAGGTTGAGGCTGAAATTGATTATTTCCTTGCTGAAAACTTACAAAAGGCTGCTGAAAATTTGGGTTAACATGCTGAAATCCTTGGTTTGGTTGAACTTGATTGAAGGGTGGTTGCTGAAAATTCTGATTATCTAAACACCCTTGCTGAATTCCTTGAAAAAAGTGATTGATATTGTTGATAAGGTTGCTGAAAGTTGGGCTGAAATTGCAGGAATTGGGGCTGCCCAATCTGAAAATTCTGACTTGGCTGAAAATTTTGAATGATGGTTGAACTTGTGGCTGAAAAAACTGATTAGGTTGCTGAAAATTCGAATAGGGCTGTTGAAAATCTTGATTTGGTTGCTGATATTGTTGGAATTGTTGACACGGCTGCTGGTAAGTAGATGAGAACATTTGAACTGGCAGTCCTGTCACAAAACAAACAAGAAAAATGGCAGCACCCGTATACAAAAAAAATAAAGCACAAGAAAATAGAATCAAATGATATGCCCCTAAGTACACAAGCAAAAATCTAACAACTCAACTAGTTGCTTCCCCGGCAACGGCGCCAAAAATTTGATAGACCCGAAATACTAGATTAAATTGTCACGAAATGTGGGTCCATGAGAATTTAGAATATTTATAAATAAAATGCTGGAAACCCTTTTTGCAATCAAAATATGAAAACGTAGTAAAGGGGCCACAGGTCGTATTTTTCCTCGGGACTAGTTGAGCTAGTTTGATCCTAACTTGGTTTATGTGTCGTTTGTGAATTTTGGGTTTCGAATGTGATTTGGGTTTGAATTGCGATTAGGAATGAAAATGAAATGAGAAGAAGGGAAACTTAACTCATGACTAAACAAGTGATGGCATTTAATGATTCAACCAATTGACACTTAATCCACTAAAGCACTTAATCAATTTTGGACCGATTCTGATTTCAAAGGTAAAACAAATTCTAAGCAATGAAACAACAACATCAAACTCAAGACATGGCCAAATGCAAGCAATCTAAAACCGAACTGATACAAAAATCGTGCCAAGACTTCACTTGATGCAAGTGCTAACAATTGAACAACTTGATACCAAAAGTAGAGAAACTGATGTTTCAAAAAGTGACACTCAATGCAGAATGTATAACTGATCGATTTAGAATAGAGCTAATCAGTTCATTGGAAACAAGCTCTTAAGGAAGTGCCATGCATGAATACAAGGAAAAATTCAGACTTGAAGGCAACAATCCAGAAATGGATTTGGACTGCAGAATTCAGATTGCAGAAGCATGTTTCTGCAGAAACTGCAAAAATTCAGGCTGTCCATGAATGCAGCCATTCAAATGCAAGAATTCAGAATCAAGCTCAGAAATTCGAATGCAAAAATTTAGACTGCAGAAGCATGAAAACCAAGTAGTTCAGAAATGAATGTAAGCTATCATTGAAGTGGCGTGCAGGAATTTGAATGAATAACATTTGAATGAAAACAAGTTTCCACTTGACACAACTTACAGAAATAAATTGATCATGGCATGCAGAGACAGGATTGCAGATTCATCAAATGCAGAAACTGATGTGGCACATGCAAACGGAGAAACAAGATGCAATATTTCATAACTGAATTGATCTCACTTGGAAAACCATGCTGATCGAAAAATTGCTGTGCATGAACGAGCTAGAATCAGAGATTCAAGATCCACTCAATGCAGAGATTGGATGTGCAGATAAACAAGAGTTTATTTGACACAAGAACTCAGAAATCATGCGCTGAAATTTCAGAAATGAGCTGGGATTGCAGAAATCGAAATCAGAATTCAGAAATGAAGTTGATTCACAATAACTAATGTGCAAAGCTAAAATCGAATGCTATTTAGCTAGACTAAACTACAGGATTTAAACTCATAAAGTAAAACTACAGCAAGCTTGGAACAAAATGCAGGAATTCAATAGAAAGGGTTGATACGCAAGCTTAAAACAGGGAATTAACTGATACGCATGAACTAAATTAGGAAATAGACTGAATTCGATTACAATTGTTCACTAAAAAACAATAAATCTAATTAACTTGCATAATCGAAACTGATTAAAACAAAAATGAATCAGAAACTAAACTTAACAAATCTGGAATTTCAGAAACAGGAAATGGCACGCAGGAAAAAAAATTACAGCTAAAATAGAAATTGCAATACGAAATCTAAACCCCAATCACTCCATTAGCTCAAGATTTCCTTGTTCGTCACGCAAGGGCTGGCCTCGAACCCCTAAGCTCAGCAAACCAATTGGAAAACAACTCTACAGTCGACTCTGCTCAAAATCGGCACATGGCTGAAATTTCCAATCCAATTCACTCTATCTCGATTGATGGAACTGCGATGATGATTCGAGGATCATCTGAGCTCACCTGAGAACCCCTACAAGTGGCTCAGATGATCGGAGATGGCTTGTGGGTGAGATTCAAGTGACTGAATTGCAGAGCTGCCGAAACCCTCAAACAGCCCCTGTTCCGGCGCAATTTTGAGCTGAAATCTCCAAAGAGCTATCCCCCAATGATCCAAATCTCGATCCAAGCAAAGAATTGAGGTGGTCGCGTCTCGGATTGAAGAAAAATTGAAGAACAAAGGAAGAACAGACGAAGAACTGAAGACTTGCGGCGAAGACACGACAAGGAGAAGACTGTGGCGAGTTTTGATTAAATACATAGGAATGGACGACCTTGATTGATTTGGATGAATCCAACGACTGATCTTGCTTCGATCTGACCCAAACATTGATGATGATGATCAGGGGTCAGGATCTGCCTTGTTGTAGCTCGGATCCTCCAGATTTGCAACGGATGGTCCAGATCACCCTAATCTTTGAATGGACGATCTAGAGCCCTCCGAGCTTGATCCAACGGTTGATTTAGCTCTGATTGGGATGAAACCTTCAGATCTTGATTAGAGTGCTTGATCAACCCTAGCCCTAGCTTGGATTGCATCAGATGGTCCCGGATGGCTCAGATCTAGCCGCTTTTGAATCGGACGGCCCAGATTTAATCATAATCTTGATAACTCGATCCGGGTCACTTCCGACTCAAGTTCGATCCAATATGCCCTAGATCCATGAACCTTTCATGCCTACAAAAATAGATCAAGAATTTAGTGGCCAAATAATCCAAATATGTGTAAATTTGCAATTAAGTCCAAAATAAGAGTAAGTTCTAAAACCTAGGGCAATTTCACAATTAAGCAATAAAAACATAGGCCAAACATGGATTTTAGCAATTAAAATAATCAACAAAATGGTATCTATCAGCTACATGATTCCTAACAAAGTGGTGTTTAACTTCAATATGTTTAGTTCTGGAATGTGAATATAATTTTTTGTAAGATTAACTGAACTAATATTATCAATATAGACTTTGGTGTTGGTGTAGGTCAAGTGAAAATCCTTAAGGGTATGCATCATCCATAATAATTGAGCTACACATTCCTCTAGGGCTATATATTCAGCTTAAGTTGTGGATAATGCAACACAGTGTTGCTTTCTACTGTACCAACTAACTAAGCTGTGTCCTAATATTTGGCAACTTTCTCTAGTACTTTTTCTATCTAGCTTGCACCCTACATAATCTGAGTCAGAGTAGCCTAGTAGGTCAAAATTTAAAGTTCTAGGATACCAAATTCCTACATTTAGTGTGCCTTTAATGTACCTAAAGATTCTCTTAACAACACTTAGGTGAGATTCCTTAGCATAGGTTTGGTACGTAGCACAAATACCTACTACAAATAAGATGTCAGGTCTACTAGTAGTTAGGTAAAGTAGGCTACCTATAGCACTTCTAAAATGCTGCAAGTTCACTGGTTTTCCTTCTAGGTTAATATCTATTTTAATATTTGTTGCCATCGGGGTATTTATGACTTTACAGTTTTCCATTCTGAATTTTTATTTAGTTCTTTTGCATATTTAAATTGATGGACATAATTTCCGTCTCTAGTTTGTTTTATTTAAACTCCTAAGAAAATAGTTTGGTCACCTATAAGGCTCATTTCAAATTCGCTTTCCATTACTTTTATGAATTCTTTTAAGAAATTTGTGTTGGTTGAGCCAAAATATATCGTCTACATAGATTAGGGCAATGAAGATGTCATTTTTTAAAGATTTAACAAATAGAGTTGGGTCAATTTGGCCTTGGTTAAACCCTTAGAAATCAAGTAATTGAATAGTCTTTCATACCAGACTCTAGGTGCTTGTTTAAGTCCATATAGGGTCTTTTTAAGTCTAAAAACATAATTAGGATGTTCTATATCCTCAAAAACTGGAGGTTGACTTACATAGACTTCCTCCTTTATAAATCCATTTAAAAAGGCAGGCTTAACATCCATTTGATATAATTTGAATCCCTTATGAGTTGCATAGGCTAAAAGCATCCTAATTGATTCTAATATAGCTACAGGTGCATAAGTTTCATTATAGTCCAATCCTTTAACTTGACTAAATCCTTTAGCCACTAAGCGGACTTTATTTCTTACTATTTCTCCTTTGTCATCCAGCTTATTTCTAAAAACCCACTTAGTATATATCACAGTCTTATCTTCTAGTTTTGGTACTAAGTCCTAGACTTAGTTTCTTTCAAATTGAGCTAACTCTTCTTGCATAGCTATGATCCAGTCTGGGTCAGGTAATGCTTCTTCTATTGTCTTGGGTTCAATTTTAGAAATCAGGGCAACTTGACTTAGGTTTCTATACGATGACCATGTTCTAACACCTAAGGTTGGGCCACCTATGATTTGATCAGTTGGATGATTTAACCTGGTCCTAGAAGATAGTTCAGGTTCAAGTTCAATTGTTTAAGTTGTTTCAAATTTTGGATTAATTATTTGAGTTGGTTTAATTATTGGTTTAATTATTTGAGTTGGTTCAATTACTGGTTCACATTCTTCTAGATCTTGATCTGAAATATTTAGGCTTGGTTGAACATTTGGTAATTTGGTTAAGTTAATTGGTTTAGGTAAATTAGTCGGTGTTGTTACAATTTCTTCATCAAATATTACATTTATGGTTTCTTCAATTTTAAGGGTATGTTTATTATGGATCCTATATGCCCTACTTATGGATGAGTACCCTACAAAAATTCCTGGGGTTGATTTTTATTGAAATTTTCCTAAGTAATCTTTAGTATTTAGGATATGTACCTTACACCCAAAAACCTTTAGATAATATAAATTAGGTAGTTTGTGGTAATAAATTTCATAAGGAGTTTTATTGTGTCTTTTATTTATTATGACCCTATTTTGAATGTAACAAACTGTATTTATTGCTTCTGCCCAAAATTGATTGAATATATTATATTCGTTAAGCATGGTCCAAACAGCTTCTTGAAGAGTCCTATTTTTACTTTCAACTATCCCATATTGTTGGAGAGTTCTAGGGCAAGAAAATTCATGGATATATCCATTAATTTTACAAAATTCATTAAATTTTAGATTTTCAAATTCCCCCCATGGTCACTTCTAATTCTTTTGATTTTTGTATCCTTTTGATTTTCAGGTATTTTACATAAATTGTTAAATGTTTCGAATGTTTCATCTTTGATTTTCAAAAACCTAACCCAGGTAAATCTAGAATAATCATCAATAATTACTAAGCAGTATCGATTTTCGCTTAGTGACTTGGCTCCATGAGAATCAAATAGATCTAGGAGTAGGACCTTAAGTGTAGCTTGGGTTAAGTCTGACTGGACAGGTTTGTGGGTTGATTTTGTTTGTTTTCCTTATTGACATGGGTTACATATTGACTTTTCAAAGTATCTAAGTTTAGGGATACCCTTAACTAGTTCATTTTGGTTTAGTTTTGAAATTAATTTCGTGTGAGTGTGAACTAGTCTTTGAAAGCACTTCTTTTCCCTAGTAAGGATAGAGCTTTCAAGACCCCTTGAAAAAAAGGCTTCATAGCCATTTGGAGAGCTTGAAAAACACTAGAAAATTCACCATATAATAAGTCATTGAACGTTGTGCATGACTTTGAAAACATTCTGACATGATGCTACATGGAGTGCGGCAATCAGCTTGGCAAAATCGACGAAAGCTTAATTGGATTGGCGAAAAGCTCGCATATGGAAGAGGTGCAGCCACACTCAAAACTTGGTCGGACCGCAGATGATGTGATCTTATCTGACTCCCATGCTGACTTCCACCCGGGCGCGGGACACTTGCTTCATGCTATAAAAAGGAAAGGAATGCTTCTCCGATAGCTGAGCTGCTATGATACAACGGTCGGGGCCGGATCCACAGCCCACCCCTACCTCCTCGTACATGGAACTTGAATCCTTTCCCTTTCTTTAAGAATAATAAGCCCCCTCTCCGTCCTTCCTCTACTTGTGGAAAGAAAGAGATGGCGTAGAGAAGTGCTAAGTACATTCGATGAGAACTTATATACTTATTAGATATGATAATGAGGATGAGAAAGCCACTTTCAAGCGGTCTCGACTTCGCTGATCACTTGAATCCGGGATTAGTCAGTCGGGGGATAGAAGACCAGCTCCCTTACCTCACCGCTACGTGGGACCATACCTAGGATTTGTTGACAAGAATTGGACCATATATAAATGAAGTAATCAAAAGCTGGCACCGGAGTTCTTAATAAAGAATATAATATCTCCCAACCCTCTCCCTAAATGACTTTAAAGTAAAGCGAGCCTATTCCAGAAGTCAGATACGAACAACAAATAGATACAAGATACAAATACAAATATAGAAACAAATACAGAAACATACTCTCTCTCTCCAGTCTCTACGCCATAAATTAGTTTTTTCTAGTTGGGTTAGAAAATATTTAGGTGTAGATGGTAGGTTAATAATATAAACATTATTTTCTCTAATTCCCTTAAGGGTTATTTCTAGGTCTTATAGTCTCTTAATAAGGCAGTTTGAGTTAGTGAAAGTAACTACATATCCAGTATCACATATTTGACTAATGGTAAGTTAATCTTAAAATTATCAACTAATAACACCTTTTAAATAATGAAATCAGAGTTCAGTTCAATATTACCTGAATTAATTACCTTAAGTGTGACATTGTTGCCAAATGCCACTGAACATAGATTCTTGTACTTGATTTTGGTGAACTTCAATTTATCTCCAGTTATATGTCTGGTGCATTCACTATCTAATATCTGTAGGATCGATGCCGTCGATAGAGGGCGGGGTGAATATCGACTAGAAAGATTTCTTCGGAACTTTGACGTTCGTTCATTCATTCTAATCAGAGAGTTAGTAGCAACGGAAATAATAAAGAACGAACATAAAAGACATTCATACACGCGGGATTTACTTGGTTCCCAACCCCCCAGGGTTAGTACATCCAAGGCCGAATCACAGGTAGCGCCAGTCCACTAGTGGTCTCCTTTCCAGAATTTCCAGATGCGAAGAAACCCGTCTTACAGTTGAGTTACAAGCACAAAAGATATAACTAAAAATGCGAATTTGTAAACTTATAGCAAACCAAACAAAAGTCGATCCGTCCAATCTGGAAGTCCGAAGTGCGCCGCACTTTCTCCTGGAGCCTCCTTGGTCGCAGTCGACTTCAGCGCTTTTTCTTTGCTCATAATGACTTCGCAGATGTAGAAAGTGATGTCCTGCTTTGAGGGGTCGAAGCCCCTTTTATAGTATCATCCAGGGCACCCTAGAGCCTCTGAGGCGCCCTATAGGTGGTCAAAAAATCATCCGTAATAGCGAACATCGCGATGCTGATAAGTCAGCCCATCCAGGGCGCCCTGGGAGGTTGGGACTGCCCAGGGCGCCGGGGACCATCCTAGGCGGCTGGGAGCCCAGTTTGGGGCGCCTGTATTGATACAAGCGCCCTGGATAACCTTCCAGGTAGCTTTTTCTCCTGCGTTTGCTTTCCTATCTTGCCTCCAACTCTAGGTACCTGCAAGACAACAAACACAAGACAAATATACAAATAATCTTAACCTTAAAGATTGGTTCTGACTTTGGATTTCTCTCAAAATCCAAGGTCGAATCGACGCCTAATGTTCCCTCTTCCGTGGAACGCGCCCTCACCTACTCCTCTCAGGAGAAGTTACCTTTTGCCAACCGGCTCCTCCGGTTGGACTTTTACTTAGCCTCCGAGACTCTCGGATCTTGAGACGTCCGAACATCGATCCATCTCTACTTCTGTCCTTAGTCATCGCTCAGCTAAGTTACTCAATCCCTCCGACCAAGACTTCGTGCCCAATTCCTCGAACCAGGACTTTGTGCCCAACCCTCGGTCATGTCTTAGGTGCCCAGTCCTCGGCCAAGACTTAGTACCCAATTCCTCGAACCAGGACTTCATGCCCAACCCTCGGTTATGTCATAGTTGCCCACCCTCGGCCAGGACTTAGTGCCCAATTTCTCAAACCAGGACTTCGTGCCTAGGTTAACTAGGACTTTCCTTCGCTATGATAAAGACTTCTTTTGCTAGTCATATTAATCCAGACTAGACTTCTTTTCTGCCAAACATCAAGTCCTGTTTGGCTCACTCCTTGGTCTAACTGGCCAACCCTGGGTTTTCTGCTAAACATCAGATCCTGTTTAGCTAACCCTTGTTCTAACTGATCAAACTTTAGTATATTAACCAGATTAAATCTAGGTTTGATCACTCTTCAAAACATCAGGTCCTGTTTGGCTAACCCTTGGTCACCTTAACCAACCCTGGGTTTTAGTTCACTCTTCCAAACATCAGATCCTGTTTGACTAAACCTTTGTCAACCTGATCAACCCTGGGTTAACCCTAGCAAACATAAGGTCCTGTTTGGTTTAACCCTTGATTAGTGTAACTAACCCTGGGTTCTGGTTCACTCTGCCAAACATCAGATCCTGTTTGGCTAAACCTTTGTCAACCTGATCAACCCTGGGTTAACCCTACCAAACATAAGGTCCTGTTTGATTTAACGCTTGATCACATTGACTAACCCTTAGCTTGTCTAACACATATTGTTACTAACTTAAGTATATTGTTAAACATCGAAACACTTAGAGGAAGACATCATTGATGCATCTTGCTCCAACAATCTCCTCCTTTTTGATGTTTGACAATATCTTAAGTTAGATCAGTCTAAGGGTTAAGTCTAGGTTTAATCCTTTGGGAGAAATCGAAAAAAATCTAACTTAAGCTCTTCTCTCCACCTTTGTCACACATCAAAAAATTACGAAAAAACATGCGCCAACAATGAAAATTTTTGAACAAAAATGAAACTTTCCCATTTGAGATAATTTCTCTCTTCCTTTTGAAAATACTTATGTAATTTTTTAAAAAACAATTTTCAAAACTCTTCCCCTTTTTTTTTTTTGGGAAAACATAGTACTTGTTTTATAAAGTATTAAAAAAACATGAAGTACTTGAATTGCACCAACAATATGGAAAAATATGTTTATGTTAAAAAAATTGAACTTCCCTAAATCTAACAACAATCCTAGGAATCTTGTTGACCACAAAAAAATTTCCATGTGTCTTAGGGATTTTCCATAAATGTATATTTTAAAAAATGATCACTTTCTTGATTTGGTTTCTTTTCTAGTCTGACACAATCCTAGAAAATCTTGTTAACTACAAGAAAATTTTTCTAAGTGTCTTGGAAAATTTTTCAAACTCAAGATACGATGAATTTTTTTAAATACTTTGTTCAAAAATGGAAAAATAATTTTTAAAGACTGAGAATATTATAAAAATGATTTTGAAAAGATGGTGTTTTGAAAAGAGAATATTATGTTTTTAAAATGATTTTGAAAAGACAGCGTATCAAAACATAATAATTTTAAAAATTTTAATAGTTCATTTAATTTGACCTCCCCCTAATCTTGACACAGTCCTAGGAAGCTTGTTGACTACATGTGATCTTCCTCTTAGTCTTAGGGTTTGATTCAAACGAAAAGAATTATCTAATAATTTTCAAAAAAATGTTCAGAAAATAGAATTAATTTCTTTTGAATAGGACTCCCCCTAAATCTGACACAATCTTAGGAATCCTTGAAGATCATAAAGGATATTTCCTATGTGTCTTTAGAGTTCATCCAAATCAAAAGGATAATTAGCACATTTTTGAAATAAGTTTTGAAATAATATTATAGTTTTCAAAGAAATAATTTTTGAAAAATATTTTGAAGGATATAACAAGTTTTTGAAACATTTTTCGAAAATGTATTTTAAAATGATGAATTTTTAAAGCATAAATCATTTTAAAAGATCTAAATTTTCCAAAAGAATAATTTTTGAAATGTTCTTTTTGAAAAGCATATTTTGAAAAATATATATTTTTTTAAAAGAACAACAAAAAAAAACCTCCCCCTGAACCTGATACCGTCTGGCTACCCTTGTTTACTACAAGGACCTCTACCTAAGTTTCTTAAGGGACTTTAGTGTTGACCTAAAATTGTGTCTATGTGTGTAGGTCAAACAATTTTCAAAAAGATATATTATTTTTGAAAATGTATTTTATTGATAAGCAATCAGGCAAGCATGAAATTCATAAAAACATTATTATGTTTATACATTATTTTGAAAATATATTTTTAAGAAAATATCCTAAAGATTTTGAAAATCATTTGTCAATTAATTAGTCCTTAACATCTCACCCTTTCTAAGTGTCTCAATACAAACAAGCACGGTTGCCTTATAGGTGTATTGTGAGATGGTTGAATAATTTTTCTCAATTTATTTATAGACTGGTTGACCTTGAGTTAGATTCGAGTTTAATCAATTTATAATTTAAAAGTAGAATTCAATAATCGGCTTCCAGGTCTTGGCGAGGCACAGAGGCCTTCTTTGCCCATAGCCTTATTGGATCATCAACCCTTTCCTTAGACAAAGCCTTTCAAAGAAATAATACCTTTATTTTACTCTTTGAAAAACTCTGGTCTAACTAGTCTAGGATGTGGCGAGGTAGCTTCGGCTAGTTCCACTTAGCTAGGCCAAGCTTCCCTAACGTACTATCCTCTCGCCCCACCCTGGTACTAGGTTAGGCAAGTATCAACCAACCTTTTCCTATCTATCCGTTCTAAATCATGCAGAAAATTAAACATGAATGACATGATAGATATTTTAAAAAATAAGCAGATGCATGAACATGGTATTTATGCATCATTTAATCAAGTCAAGATATTTTAATTAAGTTTCTAATAATGTATCAAATTCTCGATTTGATACATACCGTGTGAACTTGTGAATATGTCAACCCACTTTGACATATTTAATATTATTAAGTTGATTGTTCCAGTTGGGTAAGATTTTATTAATTTCATATCTGAAGGTAATTAATTAGAATTTAGTTCGTGGATTGAATTAAGGATTGAAATTATTAAGGATTAGTTAAGATTGAAATTATTAAGGATTAATTAAGATTGAAATTATTAAGAATTGATTAGGATTAAAATTATTAAGAATTAATTAGGATGATTAAGGATTAATTAAGAATGAAATTATTAAGATTTAATTAGAGTTAAATTATTAAAAATTAATTAGAGTTAAATTAATTAAGAATTAATTAGAGTTAAATTAATTAAGAATTAATTATAGTTAAATTAATTAAGAATTAATTAGGGTTAAAATTATTAAAGAATTAATGTTGTAGTTATTAATTAAAGATTAGATTGTTAACAGTTTTGGGTTTAGTTGCATCATTTCGATTAATTCAAAAATATCTGAATCATCTACTATTTCTTTTTTATTTAATTTTTCAAGTTTATCTAATACTTCCGCTTTGTGTGAATTTTTGTAGACATTATTAAATGTAGCTTTGATTCTAAGAAATTCTTCTTCTACCTTATTCTCATCATCAGAATTATATTCTTCTCCATCTTCATAGTTGGTAGAGTAATTTTCAGAGTTATTTATTAAATTTGTAGTATTATATTCCAGATTAGTAACATTAACTAAGGATTAACTATTATCCACACCATTATCTTCAGGATAATTATTAATATTATTTTGACCCATATTAGAAAGATTATTAATGACAATTTCATTTTCATCCTCAGAATTATCATCAGAAAAATCATTGTTATCCTTAATATTTTCAGAATTATCAGTAATATTATTATTCTTAACATTTTCAGAATTATCAGTAATATCATTATCCTTGACTTTATAAGAATTATTATTACGTTAAAAAATTTTAGTATTAATATTAAAGATTAAAGAATTTATATTCACTATTTTAATATTATTCATATTTGATAAATTGTCTTGTAATAACTTAAGTTGGTTATGCAAAAAACTAACTTATCAGAAAAATTATCTAAATTACCAAAATGATATAACTGTGCAGGAAATTGAAATTTATTGCCAAAATTATTTTTTCGTACCTTGGACGGACACTGGTTCTTGTAGTGTCTGTGCTTTTGACATTTGAAGCATCTGATATGGCTTCTGTCCCTCCAGACTCTTGGCGCTAGTACCTCCTTTGCCGCCGGTGGTGACGATCGATTCTTACGAGTAGGACACTGGTTTTTATAGTGCCCTCTCTCCCTGCACTTGAAACATATAATATGAAATTTAAATTTGGACATAGTTAAGAAATACCTAATTCACCTCTGGCTCCCCCTCGATTCCTGGTTTATTTGCTCCATCGGTTGTTAGTCCGGTGAAGAGCGATCAAGCTCTGATTCCACTTGTAGGATCGATGTCGTCGATAGAGGGGGGGGGTGAATATGGACTTGAAAGATTTCTTCGAAACTTTGACGTTCGTTCTTTCATTCTAATAAGAGAGTTAATAGCAGCGGAATAATAAAGAACGAAAATAAAAGACACTCGTACACGCGGGATTTACTTGGTTCCCAACCCCCCAGGGATAGTAAATCCAAGGCCTAATCACAGGTAGCGCCCGTCCACTAGTGGTCTTCTTTCTGGAATTTCCGGAGGCGGAGAAACCCGTCATACAGTTGAGTTACAAGCACAAAAGATATAACTGAAAATGCAAATTTGTACACTTAAAGCAAACCATACAAAAGTCGATCCATCCAATCTGGAAGTCCGAAAGTGTGCCGCACTTTCTTCTGGAGCCTTCATGGCCACAAAGCGTCGACTTAAACACTTTTTCTTTGCTCAAAATGACTTAGCAGATGTAGAAAGTGATGTCCTACCTTGAGGGGTAAGATCCCCTTTTATAGTATCATCCAAGGTGCCCTAGAGCCTCTGATGCAACCTATAGCCGGTCAAAAAATCATCCGTAATCGCGAACATCACGATGCTGATAAGTCAGCCCATCCAGGGCAACTGGGATCATCTAGGGTGCCTGTGACTGTCCAGGTGCCTGGGACCATCCCAGGCACCCGTGAGCCCAATCTGGGGCACCCTGGATGTCTGCGGCGCCTGTATTGATACAAGCGCCCTGGATGACCTTCCAGGCAGCTTTTTCTCCTGCATTTGCTTTCCTATCTTGCCTCCAACTCCAGGTACCTACAAGGCAACAAACAAAAGACAAATATGCAAATAATCTTAGCCTTAAAGATTGGTTTTGACTTTGGATTTCTCTTGAAACCCTAGGTCTAACCGACGCCTAATGTTCCCTCTTCCGGGGAACGCGTCCTCGCCTACTCCTCTCAAGAGAAGTTACTTTTTGCCAAACAGCTCCTCCGGTTGAACTTTTACATAGTCTCCGAGACTCCCGGATCTCGAGACGTCCGAACCTCGACCCGTCACTACTTCTGTCCTTAGTCATCGCTCAGCTACATTGCTCAATCCCTGGGACCAAGACTTCGTGCCCAATTCCTCGAACCAAGACTTCGTGCCAAACCCTCAGTCAGGTCTTAGGTGCCCAACCCTCAGCCAGGACTCAGTGTGCCAAATTCCTCGAACCAGGACTTCGTGCCCAACCCTCAGTCCGGTCTTAGGTGCCCAGCCCTCGGCCAGGACTTAGTGCCCAATTCCTCAAACTAGGACTTCGTGCCTAGGTTAACTAGGACTTTCCTTCGCTTTGATAAAGACTTCTTTTGCTAGTCATATTAATCCTGACTAGACTTCTCTTCTGCGAAACATCAAGTCTTGTTTGACTCACTCCTTGGTCTAACTGACCAACCCTGAGTTTTCTACTAAACATCAGATCCTGTTAAGCTAACCCTTGTTCTAACTGTTCAATCCTTAGTATGTTAACTAGATTAAATCTAGGTTTAATCACTCTGTCAAACATCAGGTCTTGACCCTGGGTTCTGGTTCACTCTGCCAAACATCAGATCCTGTTTGGCTAAACCTTTGTCAACCTGATCAACCCTGGGTTAACCCTACCAAACATAAGGTCCTGTTTGGTTTAACCCTTGATCACTTTGACTAACCCTTACCTTATCTAACACATATTCTTACTAACTTAAGTATATTGTTAAACATCGAAACACTTAGAGCAAGACATCATTGATGCATCTTGCACTAAACATCAGATCCTGTTAAGCTAACCCTTGTTCTAATTGTTCAATCCTTAGTATGTTAACTAGATTAAATCTAGGTTTAATCACTCTGTCAAACATCAGGTCTTGACCCTGGGTTCTGGTTCACTCTGCCAAACATCAGATCCTGTTTGGCTAAACCTTTGTCAACCTGATCAACCCTGGGTTAACCCTACCAAACATAAGGTCCTGTTTGGTTTAACCCTTGATCACTTTGACTAACCCTTACCTTATCTAACACATATTCTTACTAACTTAAGTATATTGTTAAACATCGAAACACTTAGAGGAAGACATCATTGATGCATCTTGCACTGACAATCTCCCCCATTTTGATGTTTGACAATATCATAAGTTAGATCGGTCTAAGGGTTAAGTCTAGGTTTAATCCTTTGGGAGAAATCGAAAAAAATCTAACTCAAGCTCTTCTCTCCCCCTTTGTCACACATCAAAAAATTACGAAAAGAACTTGCGCCAACAATGATAATTTTGAACAAAAATGTAACTTTCCAATTTGAGATAATTTCTCTCTTCCTTTTGAATATACTTATGTAATTTTTTAAAAAACAATTTTCAAAACTCTTCCCTTTTTTTTTGAAAAACTTAGTACTTGTTTTATAAAGTATTAAAAAAATACGAAGTACTTGAATTGCACCAACAATATGGAAAAATATGTTTATGTTAAAAAAATTGAACTTCCCTAAATCTGACAACAATCCTAGGAATCTTGTTGACCACAAGAAAATTTCTATGTGTCTTAGGGATTTTCCATAAATGTATATTTTAAAAAATAATCACTTTCTTGATTTGGTTTCTTTTCTAGTCTGACACAATCCTAGGAAATCTTGTTAACTACAAGAAAATTTTCCTATGTGTCCTGGAAATTTTTTCAAACTCAAGATGAGATGAATTTTTTAAATACTTTGTTCAAAAGATGGAATGATTTTTACAAAATAATTTTTTAAGACTGAGAATATTATAAAAATAATTTTGAAAACATGGTGTTTTGAAAAGAGAATATTATATTTTTAAAATGATTTTGGAAAGATAGCATATGAAAACATAATAATTTTGAAAATTTTAATAATTCTTTTAATTTGACCTCCCCTTAATCTTGACACAGTCCTAGGAAGCTTGTTGACTACAAGTGATCTTCCTCAGAGGCTTAGGGTTTGATTCAAACGAAAAGAATTATCTAATAATTTTTCAAAAAAATGTTCAGAAAATAGAATTAATTTCTTTTGAGTAAGACTCTCCCTAAATCTAACACAATCATAGGAATCCTCGAAGATTATAAAGGATATTTTCTATGTGTCTTTAGAGTTCATCCAAATCAAAAGGATAATTAGCACATTTTTGAAATAAGTTTTGAAATAATATTATAGTTTTCAAAGAAATAATTTTTGAAAAATATTTTGAAGGATATAACAAGTTTTTGAAACATTTTTCGAAAATGTATTTTAAAATGATGAATTTTAAAGCATAAATCATTTTAACAGATCTAAATTTTCCAAAAGAATAATTTTTGAAATGATGTTTTTGAAAAGAATAATTTTGAAAAATATTTTTTTAAAAGAACAACAAAAAAAACCTTCCCCTGAACATGACACCGTCTGGCTACCCTTGTTAACTACAAGGACCTCTACCCAGTGTCTTATGGGACATTTGTGTTGACCTAAAAGGTTTGTGTATAAGTGTTAGGTCAAACAATTTTTGAAAAGATATATTATTTTTTAAAATGTATTTTATAGATAAGCAATCAGGCAAGCATGAAATTCACAAAAACATTATTATGTTTATACATTATTTTAAAAAAATATTTTTAAGAAGATATCCTAAAGATTTTGAAAATATTTTGAAAAACATTTGCCAATTAATTACTCCTTAACATCTCACCCTTTCTAAGTGTCTCAATACAAGCAAGCACGGTTGCCTTATAGGTGTATTGTTAGATATTTGAATAATTTTTCTCAATTTATTTATAGACTGGTTGACCTTGAGTTAGATTCGAGTTTAATCAATTTGTAATTTAAAAGTAGATTTCAATAATCATCTTCCAGGTCTTGCCGAGGCACAGAGACCTTCTTTGGCCATAGCCTTATTTGATCATCAACCCTTTCCTTAGACAAAGCCTTTTAAAGAAATAATATCTTTATTTTAATCTTTGAAAAACTCTGGTCTAACTAGTCTAGGATGTGTTGAGGTAACTTCGGCTATTTCCACTTAGCTAGGCCAAGCTTCCCTAACGTACTATCATCTCGCCCCACCCTGGTACTAGGTTAGGCAAGTATCAACCAACCTTTTCCTTTCTATCCATTCTAAATCATGTAGAAAATTAAACATGAATAGCATGATAGATATTTTAAAAAATAAGCAAATGCATAAACATGGTATTTATGCATGATTCAATCAAGTCAAGACATTTTATTTAAGTTTCTAATAATGTATCAAATTCTCGATTTGATACATACCGTGTGAACTCGTGAATATGTCAACCCACTTTGACATATTTAATATTATTAAGTTGATTGTTCCAGTTGGGTAAGATTTTATTAATTTCATATCTGAAGGTAATTAATTAGAATTTAGTTTGTGGATTGAATTAAGGATTGAAATTATTAAGGATTAGTTAAGATTGAAATTATTAATGATTAATTAAGATTGAAATAATTAAGAATTGATTAGGATTAAAATTATTAAGAATTAATTAGGATTATTAAGGATTAATTAAGATTGAAATTATTAAGATTTAATTAGAGTTAAATTATTAAGAATTAATTAGAGCTAAATTAATTAAGAATTATTGAGAGTTAAATTAATTAAGAATTAATTTGAGGTAAATTAATTAAGAATTAATTATAGTTAAATTAATTAAGCATTAATTAGATTTAAATTAATTACGAATTAATTAGGGTTAAAATAATTAAAGAATTAATGTTGTAGTTATTTATTAAAGATTGGATTGTTAACAATTTTGGGTCTAGTTGGATCATTTTCATTAATTAAAAAATATCTCAATCATCTACTATTTCTTTTTCATTTAATTTTTCAAATTTATCTAATACTTCCGCTTTGTTTGAATTTTTGTAGACATTATTAAATGTAGCTTTGATTCTAAGAAATTCTTCTTCCACCTTATCCTCATCATCAGAATTATATTCTTCTCCATCTTCATAGTATGTAGAGTAATTTTTAGGGTTATTTATTAAATTTATAGTATTATATTCTAGATCAGTAACATTAACTAAGGATTGACTATTATCCTCACAATTATCTTCAGGATAATTATTAATATTATTTTGACCCATATCAGAAAGATTATTAATGACAATTTCATTTTCATCCTCAGAATTATCATCAGAAAAATCATTGTTATCCTTAATATTTTCAGAATTATCAGTAATATTATTATTCTTAACATTTTCAGAATTATCAGTAATATCATTATCCTTGACATTATAAGAATTATTATTAAGTTCGAAAATTTTAGTATTAATATTAACGATTAAATAATTTATATTCATTATTTTAATATTATTCACATTTGATAAATTGTCTTGTAATAACTTAAGTTGGTTATGCAAAAAATCTAACTTATCAGAAAAATTATCTAAATTACCAAAATGATATAACTGTGTAGGAAATTGAAATGTATTGCCAAAAGTATTTTTTTCGTACCTTGGACGGACACTGGTTCTTGTAGTTTCTATGCTTTTGACATCTGAAGCGTCTGATATGGCTTTTGTGCCTCTGGACTCCTGGCGCTGGTACCTCCTTTGCCGAAGGTGGTGACGATCGATTCTTACGAGTAGGACACTGATTTTTATAGTGTCCTCTCTCCCTACCCTTGAAACATATAATATGAAATTTAAATTTGGACATAGTTAAGAAATACCTGATTCACCCTTGGCTTCCCCTCTATTCCTGGCTTCTTTGCTCCGTCGGCTGTTAGTCCGGTGAAGAGCGACCAGGCTCTAATACCACTTGTAGGATTGATGTCGTCGATAGAAGGGGGGGTGAATATCGACTTGAAGGATTTATTCGGAACTTTGACGTTCGTTTGTTCGTTCTAATCAGAGAGTTAGAATCAGCAGAAATAATAAAGAACGAAAATAAAAGACACTCGTACACGCAGGATTTACTTGGTTCCCAACCCCCCAGGGTTAGTACATCCAAGGCCTAATCACGGGTAGCGCCCATCCACTAGTGGTCTCATTTCCAAAATTTTCGGAGGCGGAGAAACCCGTCTTACAGTTGAGTTACAAGCACAAAAGATATAACTGAAAATGTGAATTTGTAAACTTAAAGCAAACCAAACAAAAGTCGATCCGTCCAATCTAGAAGTCCGAAGTGAGTCGTACTTTCTCCTGGAGCCTCCTTGGTCACAGAGCTTTGACTTCAGTGCTTTTTCTTTGCTCAGACTGACTTAGCAGATGTAGAAAGTGATGTCCTGCCTTGAGAGGTCGAAGCCCCTTTTATAGTATCATCCAGGGCGCCCTAGAGCCTCTGAGGCGCCCTATATGCAGTCATAAAATCATCCATAATCGTGAACTTCACGATGCTGATAAGTCAGCCCATCCAGGGCACCTGGGACCATCCCAGGAGCCTGGGAGCCCAGTCTGGGGCACCCTGGATGTCTACGGCGCCCTGTATTGATACAAGCGCCCTGGATGACCTTCCGGGCAGCTTTTTCTCCTGCATTTGCTTTCCTATCTTGCCTCCAACTCCAGGTACCTGCAAGGCAACAAACACAAGACAAATATGCAAATAATCTTAGCCTTAAAGATTGGTTCTGACTTTGGATTTCTCTCGAAACCCAAGGTCGAATCGACGCCTAATGTTCCCTCTTCCGTGGAACGCGCCCTCACCTACTCCTCTTAGGAGAAGTTACCTTTTGCCAACCGGCTCCTCTGGTTGGACTTTTACTTAGCCTCCGAGACTCCCGGATCTTGAGACGTCCGAACATCGATCCATCTCTACTTCTGTCCTTAGTCATCGCTCAGCTAAGTTGCTCAATCCCTCGGACCAAGACTTCGTGCCCAATTTCTCCAACCAGGACTTCGTGCCCAACCCTCAGTCAGGTCTTAGGTGCCCAACCCTTGGCCAAGAATTAGTGCCCAATTTCTCGAACCAGGACTTCGTGCCCAACCCTCTGTCAGTCTTAGGTGCCCAACCCTCGGCCAGGACTTAGTGCCCAATTCCTCGAACCAGTTCTTCGTGCCTAGGTTAACTAGGACTTTCCTTAGCTTTGATAAAGACTTCTTTTGCTAGTCATATTAATCCTGACTAGACTTCTCTTCTGCCAAACATCAAGTCCTGTTTGGCTCACTCCTTGGTCTAACTGACCAACCCCGAGTTTTCTGCTAATCATCAGATCTTGTTTAGCTAACCCTTGTTCTAACTGATCAAACCTTAGTATATTAACCAGATTAAATCTAGGTTTGATCACTCTTCCAAACATCAGGTCATGTTTGGCTAACCCTTGGTCACCTTAACCAACCCTGGGTTCTGGTTCACTCTGCCAAACATCAGATCATGTTTGGCTGAATCTTTGTCAACCTGATCAACCTTAGGTTAACCCTATCAAACATAAGGTCCTGTTTGGTTTAACCCTTGATCACTTTAACCAACCCTGGGTTCTTTTTCACTCTGCCAAACAGCAGATCCTATTTGGCTAAACCTTTGTCAACCTAATCAACCCTGGGTTAACCCTACCAAACATAAGGTCCTGTTTGGTTTAACCCTTGATCACTTTGACTAACCCTTACCTTGTCTAACACATATTGTTACTAAGTTAAGAATATTGTTAAACATAGAAACACTTAGAGGAAGACATCATTGATGCATCCTGCACCAACAACATCCACTGGTCCAAATCTTTATATTCCTACACATAATATACCCTGATTTGAATCCATTTATGTGGAAGTATAAGGATATATTTATCAAGTTTCACTGCCTAGTCTGTCTCACCAAATATGAGTTATCAGTCAAGTTACTCCTATGGGTATTTCTATGAGACAGGTTTTATCTTCATTAGCTTAATTTGAAAAAATTGTTAAGTTAAATTTTGAAAAATATTTAGGTTGAATTAATTTTGAAAAGTTGTTTAAGCTAGATTTTGAAAAATAGTAATGTTGGATTTTGAAAATTTAATAAGTTGAATTTTGAAAATTAGTTAGGTTGAATTTTAAAAATTTATTAAGTTAGATTTTTTGAAAATTATTAAGTTGAATTTTAAAAATTAGGTTTAATAACATAAAGGTGAAATTGATTCTGTTTGTAAGGTTGGTTGGGTTGGACTAAACTTTTAGGTTCTAAGTCTCTTACCCATTTCTAAGTGACAAAATAGGACATCCTTATCTATTTTGTGAGATGCATTAATTTTACCTTTGAATTTAAGTTAAAACTATGATTTGATCGAATCTTGTGTTAGATTCAAGTTTAACAATTAGTAAATTGAAAATAGATTTCATTAATTGGCTTCCAGGTCTTGGCGAGCCACATGAGCCTTCTTAGTTATCGGAGCAATGACCCTTTCCTAGACAAAGCCTTTTAATTAAATTTTATTTTCAAATTATACTTTGAGAAACCCTTGTCTAACTAGTCGAGGATGTGGCGAGATAGCTTTCACTAGTTTCACTAGACTAAAAAGACCAAATAGGGTACGCCTTACCCTACCTGACTCTTTAAACTGGATTCCCAACATACTATCATCTTTCCCCACCTTAATACTAGGTTGTGCAAGTTTCAATTAAGTTAGGTCCTTATCTAACCATTTCTAATCCTTAGCATGACATTTTTGTTAGGACCGGGTGCATGTCGACAAGGATACGGGTTCGTAAAATTTTAAATTTTTTACGTGCAGCGGAAGAATTAGCATAAAATAATTTCCTAAATTATTTTAACCACGTATCTAGCATGCAACCTTATGATGTGTTGACATAATCATAAATTAAAACTTTGCGGAAAAAGTAAACTAATTTACTAAGTACCTCTCGTAACTCGAAGTAAGGGACGAGATCCAACCGTAGCGTCCCTTGGAAGCTCCGCCTCTATTCGCGTCCACGCCGAGTTCTTTTCGGGATGACTTCGTAAAGCCACGAGTTTTGTGCCGATGAGAACTACTAGATTCTTCGAAGACACAACTAGAAGAACAAGAGAAAAGATAGGAAACTAACCACCCGAGAAACGGAATCGAATTCCGAGAAGGAAGGAGATGTGATCCGCTTCTTCTTCTTCTTGGTTGGCTTCTCCTTGGTGTAGATTGCTCACACCAACTCCTTGGAGAACAATGAAGGTGCGCCGGCCCTAGGAGATCTAGGTTGGGTCCGGCCCTAGATGGGAGGGAGAAGGAGAAGAGAATAAGAGAGAGAGGGAGAGGATTAACTCTTAATCAACTCTATTGATTGGAATTGAAGGCTAGCCTTTGGTTCCTTTATATAGCAACCTCTCCCTTGCTAAGTCTCCTCTTTAACAGAATTAACGGAATTAATTTTCATAAGAAATTTATCTTATAAATTTTCTTATAAATTATTCCGTTAGGCCTAGTTTTATTATAACTAACTTTATAATAAAACAATTAATTCTCTTCTTTAAATATGGAATAAATTTTATAAGAAATTTATAATTTTTCTTTTAATGGAAAAATGAATTCATAATTGATTTTATAAAATTAAAATAAACCATTCCACGGATTATTTTAATTTCCAAAAAAGAAATAAATTTCTATAAATTTATTTATATAAATTTCTTTATACGAATTTATTTATCCATAATTTATAAAACAAATCGCGCTAGATTTATTTTATTAATTAAACCAAATTAATTGGTTTTCTCCCTTTTAAGTGGCCGGCCAAACCAAGGGGGTTTAGCACCCTCCTTGGCCGGCCAATCAAGCCGCATCCATCGCGAATTAAACTTTTTTAATTCGCCCAATAAGCCTTCAAAAGACTTAGCCAATTTTAGCTTCCATTGCGCCTCTGATTAACTCAGATTCGACTTATTTCTCTTGATCGAAAAATCTAATTTTCAACTCGTTTTAAATCCCTCGGATTACTCGTAGTGCGTGTGACTAAATAGGCTTTCGATTTATGTTGGCTGTCTATAATCAACCAATTATAGAACGGTCATGAGTGGCACCTAGTAGTACATCATGATCCCCAATTAATCGAAAGATCAACGGTTTGACCTCAGAAGTAATTCTGAAACCCTTCAGCAGCTCTAATGAGTCGTGCCTCATTCCCTTCACCACCTTATACCCACTTGGTTCAGGACACGGTCTATATGTGTCAGTCCCCACTAGGCTGACTACGTCACACCTAGCCTAAGTAGTGTCTTTCTCGTCCATTGGATTTCTAATTACTCTCATGTATTTAAGAGACTCGCACTCTAAACATGATATACTCTGGCCAGAGGTTTTGAGTAACAATCCGACGATAGGCCTGGGTATACATCTCCTCGCAAGGAGTGGTGAATCCTTTGTAGGTTGTTCAAACATCTTCGGGCACTTCGGCTTATACCCAATCATCCTGGGTCCACACCTCCTTGGAGATGCTTGCTTAAGATGTTAAAGTATAAGTCTTCATGACCAAGATGACTTGAACACCGCAAGTCAAAGGAACATCGCACTTAAGCTGCAGTAAGAACTTCATTGACATATCTACATGTAGATTCCCATATGAAGTCTTACAGCTAGTCACTCCAATGAACTAGTTCCCTTAACTAGCATCCATGTTTATCTCCGGACATCCCAATGTCACCAGCCAGTGAGAATCAGCTGATTAGAGAATAACCCATGCTAGTCTCAACAGAATTGATAGTATCCGTTTTTATCAATTCATCGACTAGGGATAATTTCAATACTTCACAATTACACATTTAGAGATAATCACTAGTTGTGATCCCATCACAAATTCTCTTATGTTGTGAATTGTATTGCGGACATTCAGTAGATGAGTTTAAGATCTCAATCAAATACACAAACATGTATACTCAAATAGTGAATTATCATTTATTAGAATAAATGTTTACAATCATAAGGCGATTGCCTTAGGACACTTCTCTCATATTACTAACAAACTCCCACTTGGCCTAATGCCATTCGCTACGGTATCCAATACCACAAGCTCTAACATGACCCTCGAACTTGCTTTGAGGCAAGGCCTTAGTTAAAGGATCCGCTAAATTCCTTTCAGTGGGAATTTTCTCAATTTGTATATCATTCCTACTTATAATCTCTCTGATCAGATGATAGCGGCGAAGCACGTGTTTGGATCGCTGATGAGACCTTGGTTCCTTTGCTTGTGTAATAGCTCCATTGTTGTCGCAATAAACCGGTATTGCTTCATCAATGGTTGGAACCTCACCAAGTTTTGAGACAAACTTCTTGATCCAGACTGCTTCCGTGGTAGAATCCGCTACGGTGTCTTATTTGGAACTCTTCCAACTTATTGCGCCTCCATTCAAAGTAAATACGTATCCACGTATACCCACGTATTACCATATCTCCTTCTCCATATATTAGGAACACATCCTTAGTTCTTCTTAAGTACTTAAGGATTGTCTTGACAGCCGCCCAATGATCCATTCCTGGATCAGATTGGTATCTGCTCGTGACGCTCAGAGCATACGATACATCGGGCCTTGTACATAACATAGCATACATGATAGATCCTATCGCGGATGCATAGGGAATCTTATTCATGCAAATCCTCTCGTCTTCTGTGCGCGGACACATAGACTTTGAAAGGTTGATCCCATGCCTGATGGGAAGGTAACCTTTCTTGGATTCCGACATGCTAAACCCTTTTAGCACTCGGTCTATATATGTAGACTGCGAAAGACCAAGCAACCGTTTTGATCTATCTCTATAGATTCTAATCCCAAGGATATAGGTTGCTTCTCCCAGGTCTTTCATGGAGAAAGTTTTGGACAACCAAATTTCAACTGTCTGTAAAACTGATATATCGTTTCCTATAAGTAAAATGTCATCGACATATAATACTAGGAATACGACTGCACTCCCACTAACCTTCTTGTACACACAAGGTTCGTCAGGATTTTGTGAGAAATCAAACTCTTTGATTGTCTCATCAAAACGGATGTTCCAGCTCCTAGATGCTTGCTTCAGTCCATATATGGATCGTCGAAGTTTGCATACTTTGGTTTTATCAACCGATGTGAAACCTTCAGGTTGTATCATGTATACATCCTAAAGTAGGTTTCCATTAAGGAAAGCTGTTTTCACATCCATTTGCCATATCTCATAATCATAATGAGCTACTATGGCTAGGAGCATCCGAATGGATTTACGCATAGCTACTGGCGAATAGGTTTCGTCATAATCAATTCCTTATTTTTGACGATATCCTTTAGCCACTAATCTAGCTTTAAAGGTAACAACATTACCTTCCATGTCAGTTTTCTTCTTGAAAACCCACTTGCACCCTATGGGTTTAATCCCTTCAGGTGGGTTAATCAAGTCCCATACTTGATTTTCGTACATGGAATCCATTTCCGACTTCATGGCTTCAAGCCATTTGTCCCTTTCTGAATTTTTCAGAACATCTTCATAACTGATAGGTTCGTCATCGCTTATGAGTAACACGTCGTTCGATTCACTTACGAGAAATCTGTATCTCTCTGGAATATTGCGTGTCCTATCAGACCTACGAAGAGGTGGTATTGTTTTAGGTTCAACTGATAGCTCATCATTATGAGATATTGGTTGTGGGTCTAGACTAGGTGTCTCTTTAATGTCTATTGGAGTTTCTTGAACTTCATCAAGTTCAATGCCACTCCCACTGTTTTCTTATAAAAGAAATTCTTTTTCTAGAAATATAGCATGCCTTGAAACAAACACCTTTTGTTCCAAGGGATGATAGAATTGGTAACCCTTCGTTTCCTTAGGGTATCCAATAAATAGACATTTATCAGACTTAGCATCCAATTTGTCTGATATAGTCCGCTTCACATAAGCGGGACAACCCCATATCTTAAGGTGAGTTAAGTGAGGTTTCTTACTATTCCATATCTCATATGGAGTAGTAGAGACTACCTTGGTCGGGACTCTGTTTAGCAAGTAAACAGCTGTCTTAAGTGCATAGCCCCAAAAGGATTTTGGAAGAGTTGCATGATTCATCATCGACCTAACCATGTCCATCAAGGTTCGGTTGCGCCTCTCAGGTACACCATTATGCTGTGGTGTATACGGCGGAGTCCATTGGGACAGTATCCCATTGTCCCTAAGATAATCTTGAACCTCTTGACTTAAGTATTCACCACCCCGATCGGATTGAAGTATCTTAATTCTTTTGCCAAGTTGTTTCTCTACTTCATTTCTGAACTCTTTGAATTTCTCAAAGGCTTCAGATTTGTGTTTCATCAAGAACACATACCCGAATCGTGAGTGATCATCGATAAAGGTTATGAAGTAGCTATAGCCTCCTTGTGCAAGAGTTGACATTGGTCCACATACATCAGTATGTATTAGACCAAGCAAATCTCCCACTGGATTACCTTTTACGGAAAAGGGTAATTTGGTCATCTTGCCTTTTAAGCATGATTCGCATGTATCAAATGAACCGGGTTCAAATGATTCCAGAATTCCACATCGGTGTAATTCGGTCATGCGTTTCTTACTTACATGGCCAAGACGGCAATGCCTAGTGTAGGAGTCTATTCGATTATCTATTCTAGCACGTTTGTTGCTAACTTCGATATTGAAAACGTCACTGGATAAATCTAACGTGTAGATGCCGTTGCACAAAGTTCCATTCCCATAAAGAACGCCATTTAAAGTTATGTAACAACAATTGTTACTAAAAGTTAAATGATAACCTTTTTCATTCAAACATGAAATAGATACAATGTTCTTTATTAATGAAGGAACGAAATAACAATTATCCAATTCTAAGACACGTCCATTGGGGAGCTTTAGCAAATATGTTCCGATGGCAACAGCAGCAATCTTTGCTCCATTCCCAACTCGCAAATCTGCTTCTCCTTTGACGAGTCTTCTTCTATTCCTTAGCCCCTGTATGTCATTACATATATGTGAGCTACACCCAGTATCAAGTACCCAGGTATTTGAGGAAATAGAGTGACATTCAATAACGAAGATACCTGAAGAGGATGGGGCATCGGATGCCTTCTTCTTCAAGGACTCAAGATAAACCTTGCAGTTTCTTCGCCAGTGACCCTCCTTGCCACAATGATGGCAAGTTCCTTTTGGTTTCTTTTCAGTCTTCTTGGCCTTTTTCTTCTTCCCTTTTGTTCTGTTCCTTGGCCTTCCTCTTAGAACCTTTCTTCGAGGAACCAACTAACAGTACCGCCTTTTGATCCGGCTTTACAGAAGGCTCTACAGTCTTCAGCAGGTTGAGCAACTCAGGAATGGTGTCTCTAGTTTGTTCATCCGATAGTTCATCACAAATTGTGAATAACTCTTGGGCAAACAACTCAGAATTAAGTCAATACTTAGTTCATGATCCATTGCAAAATCGTGTGCGCTCAATCGCTCAATGTACCCCAACATCTTTAACACAAACTGCGAGGCAGAAGTGCCTTCCTGCATCTTAGTGGTGAAGAGGAGTCTGGAGACTTCGAACCTTTCGGATCTCGCCTGCTCTTCAAATAACTCATGAAGATGGAAGATGATGGTATAAGCATCCATATGCTCATGCTGCTTTTGCAGCTCAGGTACCATAGAGGCTAGCATGATGCAACTCGCAAGTTCAGAATCGGTCACATGTTTCTGATAGGCCAACAATTGGTCTGGAGTTGCATTCTCTGGAGGATGGGTGGGAAGTTGATCTTCAAGGACATAAGCAAGCTTCTCTGCCTTAAGGACTATCCTTAGGTTTCGAAGCCAGTCCATGTAGTTCAGCCCAGTCAGTTTATTGGTGTCCAAAATGGAACGCAAGTTTAGAAAAGACATAATCGAGTGATTATCCTAGAAATACAAATTGAGTTTATGTGAGAAGAATGATTAAAGAATGTATCATCATACATAAATTAAATCCTATTTATTTTACGAATTGAGTCACCCTTATTATCAATTCGGGAGATCGTAGGAACATCTCCAAATAGGTTGATATCCAACCATAGATAAGAACTACCATGGCTGTGGCCATCAAGTTTTTCTTAGCTATGAAGGTAGGTAATTATACCGATTACATATCACATATATGTAACTATCACTTTATGCTATCAACTAATTGAATGTTTGCATAAATCATTGGGTTGTTAACTCATTAACAAGTATGCAACATTATACATAGCACCCAACTGCACCTCTCTTTACATCGACCTTGGCTGTGGCACAACAAATCGATGTTCCAAGCTTAAGGCTGACCCATTAATCAAGAAATAGTTTTAATATGGTTAGAGCTCATTCAACCGTTTAGTCAGGCTTGGATGTGTCCAACAACCAAAACTAAGGATTGACCTCTGACTCCAACTACATTATTCATAAACTAATTCCATGGTTTGAACATGTTGAGGTTCAAGTCGGGCATGGATGTGTCCATCAACCCAAACGAGAAACAAAACTCCGATTCTAACCATATTAAGGGAAGGTGTTGGCCTTAATATTTTGTAAGGGGTTTTGGGTCTCATCTTTTCTAAGCACATTCATGACATATGATTATGTCATGACTAACGATTTCCTTAATAAAGTATGTATGTGACTTAATTTATCATGTCTCATGAATTGAATTAGGAACCGGATTTCCTCATTCTAATTTCATACTTTATTAAAGGAATTGTTTTGGGAAACAATTTCCTAAATTGCCATAATCAATTTCGGAAATAATATGTTTAAGACTTTGATTTCTCTAAATCAAATCTTATTAAATTAAGAGGCAATTCCCTTAATTCAACGACATATTATTTTCATGAAAATCTCATTTAAGAAAACTCTATAGGAAACCATTTCCTAATTAATTTGGAGACAACAATATGTAAGAGCATCACCTCTTAAATCATATTTTATTCATGGATTTAATTAATTACAACAAATCATTTTCTAAGGGTGGCTCCCCGAGGCTCAGATACCCAAAGAAAAATAATTTGTTGTAAATCCAATTGGACGGCTCCCCGAGGCTCAATCCAAATCAAACATGACAATTTCAATTAAAAATTGGGAAATTAAATTACAACAACTAGCTTTAAATTGGACGGCTCCCCGAGGCTCAATCCAAAATAAAGAATTTTGTTGTCAATTTAAAGACCAATTCAAATTTAATTGTCAATTAACTGTCCATGAATTTGTCTAGACTTTCTTAAAAGAAAGTGCCCAAAATTGCGAGATTTCATAAATTGGTTTTCAGAATAATTGTAAGCTTCTGTTACAAAGAAAACTTACATATTTCCAAAATTGGAAAATTTCTAAAATTAGAAAATTTTCCAAAATTGGAAAGTTTCCAAAGATGGGAAGTTTTCACAATTATTATAAAATTTCAGAAACTAGAAAATTTCAAAAGTTTGCGAAATTTCATGAGGATTTCCAAACTTTGAAATTCCTAAATCTAAAATTTATTATAATTGGAAAGTTTCCATAATTGAAAAATTTTCCAAAATTGAGATCATGACAAAGTGTTCCGCAAAACAATTATATGATTATGTCGAACACTAACCGGCTCTGATACCACTGTTGGGACCGGGTGCATGTCGACAAGGATACGGGTTCGTAAAATTTTAAATTTTTTACGTGCAGCGGAAGAATTAGCATAAAATAATTTCCTAAATTATTTTAACCACGTATCTAGCATGCAACCTTATGATGTGTTGACATAATCATAAATTAAAACTTTGCGGAAAAAGTAAACTAATTTACTAAGTACCTCTCGTAACTCGAAGTAAGGGACGAGATCCAACCGTAGCGTCCCTTGGAAGCTCCGCCTCTATTCGCGTCCACGCCGAGTTCTCTTCGGGATGACTTCGCAAAGCCACGAGTTTTGTGCCGACGAGAACTACTAGATTCTCCGAAGACACAACTAGAAGAACAAGAGAAAAGATAGGAAACTAACCACCCGAGAAACGGAATCGAATTCCGAGAAGGAAGGAGATGTGATCCGCTTCTTCTTCTTCTTGGTTGGCTTCTCCTTGGTGTAGATTGCTCACGCCAACTCCTTGGAGAACAATGAAGGTGCACCGGCCCTAGGAGATCTAGGTTGGGTGCTGGCCCTAGATGGGAGGGAGAAGGAGAAGAGAATAAGAGAGAGAGGGAGAGGATTAACTCTTAATCAACTCTATTGATTGGAATTGAAGGCTAGCCTTTGGTTCCTTTATATAGCAACCTCTCCCTTGCTAAGTCTCCTCTTTAACGGAATTAACGGAATTAATTTTCATAAGAAATTTATCTTATAAATTTTCTTATAAATTATTCCGTTAGGCCTAGTTTTATTATAACTAACTTTATAATAAAACAATTAATTCTCTTCTTTAATTATGGAATAAATTTTATAAGAAATTTATAATTTTTCTTTTAATGGAAAAATCAATTCATAATTGATTTTATAAAATTAAAATAAACCATTCCACGGATTATTTTAATTTCCAAAAAAGAAATAAATTTCTATAAATTTATTTATATAAATTTCTTTATACGAATTTATTTATCCATAATTTATAAAACAAATCGCGCTAGATTTATTTTATTAATTAAACCAAATTAATTGGTTTTCTCCCTTTTAAGTGGCCGGCCAAACCAAGGGGGTTTAGCACCCTCCTTGGCCGGCCAATCAAGCCGCATCCATCGCGAATTAAACTCATTTAATTCGCCCAATAAGCCTTCAAAAGACTTAGCCAATTTTAGCTTCCATTGCGCCTCTGATTAACTCAGATTCGACTTATTTCTCTTGATCGGAAAATCTAATTTCAACTCGTTTTAAATCCCTCGGATTACTCGTAGTGCGTGTGACTAAATAGGCTTTCGATTTATGTTGGCTGTCTATAATCAACCAATTATAGAACGGTCATGAGTGGCACCTAGTAGTATATCATGACCCCCAATTAATCGAAAGATCAACGGTTTGACCTCAGAAGTAATTCTGAAACCCTTCAGCAGCTCTAATGAGTCGTGCCTCATTCCCTTCACCACCTTATACCCACTTGGTTCAGGACACGGTCTATATGTGTCAGTCCCCACTAGGCTGACTACGTCACACCTAGCCTAAGTAGTGTCTTTCTCGTCCATTGGATTTCTAATTACTCTCATGTATTTAAGAGACTCGCACTCTAAACATGATATACTCTGGCCAGAGGTTTTGAGTAACAATCCGACGATAGGCCTGGGTATACATCTCCTCGCAAGGAGTGGTGAATCCTTTGTAGGTTGTTCAAACATCTTCGGGCACTTCGGCTTATACCCAATCATCCTGGGTCCACACCTCCTTGGAGATGCTTGCTTAAGATGTTAAAGTATAAGTCTTCATGACCAAGATGACTTGAACACCGCAAGTCAAAGGAACATCGCACTTAAGCTGCAGTAAGAACTTCATTGACATTCTACATGTAGATTCCCATATGAAGTCTTACAGCTAGTCACTCCAATGAACTAGTTCCCTTAACTAGCATCCATGTTTATCTCCGGACATCCCAATGTCACCAGCCAGTGAGAATCAGCTGATTAGAGAATAACCCATGCTAGTCTCAACAGAATTGATAGTGTCCGTTTTTATCAATTCATCGACTAGGGATAATTTCAATACTTCACAATTGCACATTTAGAGATAATCACTAGTTGTGATCCCATCACAAATTCTCTTATGCTGTGAATTGTATTGCGGACATTCAGTAGATGAGTTTAAGATCTCAATCAAATACACAAACATGTATACTCAAATAGTGAATTATCATTTATTAGAATAAATGTTTACAATCATAAGGCGATTGCCTTAGGACACTTCTCTCATATTACTAACAATTTTTGCAGTAAATAAATACACAATCATCAAACAAAAATTCAGAGAAGCATGCAAAAGATCATCTAATTATGAAGATAGTTTTTCTATTGACTCCCCCTGGACTGAAGCCTCGATATGGACAATCTAAGATGTGAATCTTGTCCTTGGGGATCCAATAGTGTTTTGGTCCTACTTGATTAGTCAAGCATAACTTTGGGACCTATGCTTGGACTTGGGTTCTAGTTTGGTTCAAAACAGAATAGTAGGATCTATAAGGTGAGTTGGTTCGGTAATCAAGTCTGGATCAGTTTAGAACGAATTTTTATTTTCTAAGAATCATGTCAAGATTCTTGGAACCTAAAGTAAACTGTTCCAGTGCAACTCAAAGTTCCTTCACTTGAGTTTTCAAGGAGGAATTCTCTTCCTCAAGTTGTTGATCTTGAGTTGAGGTTCCTTCCTGAATGGTCTCAGTCAAGGAGCTTTAGTTGGCCTCCTCCTTCAGGACTTTTACCTCTTGTTCAAGGGACTCAACTCGGATGTTGGCTTTGGCCAACTTCGTACAATTGAGATTTGAGATAACCTCTTATCATGATTTGTCGGTCTTCTGATACTGATAGCTTTCCGGTTCCTCTGGTTTCTTCCGGTTCCGATTCTAACTCGGTGTCGAGTTTTTCTGAGGTCGTTAGCGTGGCGATGTTGGATTGCGAAGCTTCTTCTTCATCTTACAAAGAGGACTCCTCCCATGTATCTTGAAGTGCTTTCTTCCTCTGAGTCTTCTTTGCCTCCTTCAAGTTGGGACACTCCGATTTGTAGTGACCCTTCTTATTGAACCCATAACAGGTGACTTTGGTCTTCCCTTTCTGACTAGTACTTGGTTCAGTTGGATCATCATTTGACTGACCCATCTTCTACTTCTTCCTTTAGCCTTTAATCATTTTATAGTAGTTTCAGGCCATTCTGACTAGCTTGGGATGATTGATATGTCATCGTCAAAATGTAACTCGGGTATCGGTTGTTCTTCTTTCCCGAGATTTTTCCTAAAAAAGAGCTACACCTTTCTCGACCTATGCAGTGTTAGTCTGTTCATGCAATTCTAACTCAGAAAATAATTCGTCTAGTTTAATTTTAGATAAGTTCCTCAAAATCTTGTACGCATCTACCATAGATGCCCACAAAGAGTTTCTGGGGAACGAATTTTGTGGGATCGTTATGAATCGATAGAGGGGGGGGTGAATATTGATGAAACTTTTCGGATATAAAAAGAGTAATATGCAGCAGAAATTTCAAACAATGCTAACACGCTTTTCTTTTACATGGTTCGGAGTCTAGATCGACTCCTACTCCAAGGCCCACTGTCCTTTACCGTTTACGTTGGGCAATTCTATATTTCCCAAAAGGGTTACAAAATTTGAGCATGAATACAGGATTGAAAAAGTAAGTAATTAAATTAAAAATATCGACGATCGGAGAATGACTCGAAGATCGGAGCAGCGGGTCATTGTTGGCGCTTGCGACTTGAGCACGGAGAGATTAGAGCAGAGCGCTTGAGTATTTGCTTTGGAAGAAGTGTTGTCTAGAAGCAAGGGGGTAAACCCCTTTATATATAGTCGTCTGGGGGCGCCTGTGCTGAATGGGGTGCCTGACACATGTGCCCTTCTGCGCGAATCCTCATCCACAGACTTGGCCAGCGCTTATCCCTTCAACCAGGGCGCTTAGGATGACTGGGGTGCCTGTATGGTCACGGGCGCCTACTTTGCTGACGTGGAGGCTCAGCTTCGCAGACTGCTGGAAAACACCCTTCTTGGGCGCTTGAATCCATAAAGGCACCTGTATGATCAGGCGCCTGACTCCTTTCAGGTGCCTGGGGAGCAGAGAACTTCATCCTTTGTTCCTGCAACCAGGGTTAGTTCTAAAACACACACAATAGATAAATTAAGTACAGTTAACAGCCTGCGCTGTCTTGGTTCTGACTTTGGGCTTCAAAAAATGGAACCCTAGGTCAAAACGAAGCCTAATGTTCCCTCCTACGGGGAACACGTCCTCGCCTACTCCTCTCAGGAGAATTTACCTTTTGCCAACCGGCTCCTCCGGTTGGATTTTTGCCCGATCTTTCAGATCGGGACTTCGTGCCTAGTCGATGACCAGGACTTATTGCCCAACCCTCGGTCAGGTCTTCGGTGCCCAGCCCTCGGCCAGGACTTATTGCCCAATTCCTCGAATCAGGACTTCGTGCCCAGTCCACAACCAGGCTTATTGCCCAACCCTCAGTCAGGTCTTCGGTGCCCAACCCTCGGCCAGTCTTATTTCCCAATTCTACGAACTAGGACTTCGTGCCTAGCTTACCTAGGACTTTTCCTGCACATTTAAACAAATTCATTAGATCACATTGTAACCTTAACTTATGAACCCTTTTCCATTATCAAAACTCAGGTTCGATCTTGGTGCTTCCGGCACCAACAATCTCCCCCTTTTTGATTTATGACAACCTAGTTCAAAAGTTAAGTTAAATCATATAAGCCAGGTATTTTAAAAGAAACATGTTTATTTTCCTCTCTTTTAAGAAAACCATTTTTTGAAAAATATGCACTAAGCTCCCCCTGAATTAGAGATTCTCCCCCTGAAGCTTTCAAAGATATGCAGTTTTTCAAAAAGTTTAAGTGTACCCTTTTTGAGGAAAAACAAGTTAAGGTCTTTTTGTGAAATCAAGATCACCAAATTTTGACCAAGTAGATTTTGCAAAACTTTTGAAGTTTAAAAAAGTTAAGACACTTTTTTGGAAATAAATTTTTCTAAAAAATAGAATTTTAACTTTACCACAAAAATTTGTACTTTAAAAGACTTTGCACTTTTTGTACTCAAAACATTTGCACACTTACAAAAGATTTTTCCCTTTAAAAATATTATGCTAAAGACATTTTGTACTTAGAAAAATATTTTGCACTTAACATCTTTTGTACTTGAAAAATATTGTGCACTTGAAAATCTATTAAAAGTACTTTTTGCAAAAAAAAATTTGCACTAGAAAAATTTGCACTTGAAAGTTTAATGCACTTGAAAATTTAACTTTACTTTTTGAAAATAAAATACTTTTTAAAAAAGAACTTTTTTTTAAAAAGAACTATTTTTTCTTCTTCTCTCCCCCTTTGCCATATTTTAAAAAAAATACTTATTGAAAACCAATTGCAAATCAGAGCCAGTTTATATAATAAAAATTCTAAACACATATTGAACCAATTTTAGTGAGTCCAAGCAACAAAAAGGATCAAAACAACTAAATTGAACTTGTTCGGGTCCTGTCTAACCCAGTTAGCTACTTACTAACTGTCATATAATAGCAGCTTTCACTAGGGTTAGTCAAGTTAAGTGATCTGATCAAGTTAGATTTTCTAAACTTGAACACTTAGCTTGATTGTTGTTCAATTGTATTTATTGCCCCAACTACTCTAGATGCACCAACTTAAAGCATCTTGAGTCAAGGCATAGACCTAAGCATCTCAACCCAGTCTAGGTTATCAATCAAAGTGTCCTAATGTGCTTGTGAGATGCTGGCTTCTTGATCTATAGGAGCATACAGTTCTAGGGTTAAAGCCTAGGCTAAATCCATTGTGTAGAAAACCCTAGTTTTAAAGGGGTAATTTTTCAAAAAATCTAAGTCAGAAAAAGAATTTTAAAATTCGAGACTTAATAAGAAAACCGATTTTTCAAAAGATATGAAATACTAGTTTTAAAAAAGTTTTGAGAATATACATGATAATAGTCCTATTCTACTAAGAACAAACCTAATTACCTTCTTAGTAAGATAAACTCAGACTCAGATAAGGGTTTGGTAATGATGTCGGCTAGATTAGATTTTGAGTCCACAAGCATAAGTATGATTTCGCCCCTAGCTACATGATCCCTAACAAAATGATGTTTTACTTCAATGTGTTTGGTTCGGGAGTGATGAATAGGGTTTTTCGTAAGATTGATCGAGCTTATGTTGTTAATGAATACTTTTGTTTGGGCATAGTCTAGCTGGAAGTCCTTAGGAGTGTGCATCATCCATAAAAGTTGTTAATGAATACTTCAGTTGTTGATAAGGCAATACAATGTTGCTTTCTACTGCACCAGCTGACTAGACTGTGTCCTAATAATTGACAACTTCCACTTGTACTCTTTCTATCTAGTTTGCTCCAGCATAATCTGAGTCAGAGTATCCTGATAATTCAAAGTTAGAGGTCCTAGGATACCAAATACCTACATTTAGGGTACCCTTAATGTACCTAAGGATTCTTTTTAGGGCGCTAAGTGAGACTCCTTAGCACATGTTTGGTATCTAGCACACATTCCTACTGTGAACAGAACGTCGGGACTACTAGCAGTTAAGTATAATAAACTACCTATCATGCTTCTATAAAGTTTTAAGTCCACTGATTTACCTTCAGGGTCATTGTCTATTTTGACATTTGTGGCCATGGGAGTACCTAAACTTTTAGAGTTTTCCATTTTGAATTTCTTAACTAATTCTCTTGCATATTTGGACTGATGAACATAGTTACCATCCCTGGTTTGTTTTATTTGTAGACTTAAGAAAATGTTTAGTTCACCTACCAAACTCATTTTAAACTCACTCTCCATAATTTTAACAAAGTCTTTTAAAAAGTTATAATTTGTTGACCCGAATATTATGTCATCTATGTAGATTTGAGCTATAACTATGTCTTTTTCTAAGGTTTTGACAAATAAGGTTGAGTCAATTTGGCCTTAGTTAAATTCCTTAGAAATCAAGTGGGTTTATAGTCTTTCGTACCAGGCCCTAGGTGCTTGTTTTAACCCATAAAGGGCTTTCCTAAGTTTGAACACATATTCAGGATTATCTAAGTCCTCAAATCCTGGGGGCTGCCCTACATACACTTCCTCTTTTATGAACCCATTAAGAAAGGCAGATTTGACATCCATTTGGTATAGTTTAAAACCTCTATGGGCTGCAAAAGCTAGTAACATCCTAATTGATTCAAGTCTGGCTACGGGGGCATAAGTTTCATCATAATCCATCCCTTTGACTTAACTAAACCCTTTAGTTACTAAGCGGGCTTTGTTTCTCACAATCTCCCCTTGATCATTTTGCTTGTTTCTAAATACTCACTTAGTGTCTATAACTGACTTACCTTCAAGTTTAGGTACTAAGTCCCAGACTTGGTTTCTCTCAAATTGGGTTAGTTCTTCTTGCATTACAATGATCCAATCTGGGTCAGGTAGGGCTTCTTCTATAATCTTAGGTTCTATTTTTGAAATTAGGGCAATTTGACTAAGATTTTTGTAAGAGGACCTTGTTTTGACCCCTAAGGTTGGATCACCCAAGATTTGGTCAGATGGATGATTGAGTCTGGGATTCTTCGTTCTCCTTGAACTAGGTTCAGCCTCAAGTCCGGCTGGTAGGTTTGGTTCAACGATCGGCTCAACTACATGGGTTGGTTCAGCTATTGGTTCAGTTGATGCCTTAGTAGTTGGTTCAATTGATAGTTTAGTTAATGGTTCAATTAATGGTTCAATATTTTCTTGATCAAGATCTGAATTGTTTAGGTTTTGTTTGACTGTTGGTTTTGTTTCAATTTCTTCATCAAATATTAAGTTTGTAGTTTCTTCAATTTTGAGGGGTTGTCTATTGTAGACCCTATATGCTCTACTTATTGTTGAATATCCTAGAAAGGTCCCTGGGGTTGATTTTGATTGCAACTTACCTAGGTAGTCCTTAGTATTCAAAATATGTACTTTACACCCAAAAACCCTTAAGTAATGTAAATTTGGTAGTCTGTGATAATAAATTTCATTAGGGGTCTTGTTGTGTATTTTATTTATTAAGACCCTATTCTGAATATAACAGACTGTATTTACCGCTTCTGCCCAAAATTGATTAGTTAGGTTGTATCCGTTGAGCATCGTCCTAGCGGCTTCCTGAAGGGTTCTATTCTTTCTCTCAACTATTCCATTTTGTTGGGGAGTTCTAGGACATGAAAATTCATGGGCATACCCATTAATTTTATAAAATTCCTCAAATCTCTGATTTTCAAATTCTCCCCCGTGGTCACCCCTAAGTCTTTTAATTTTTGTGTCATTTTGATTTTCTATCATTTTGCACAAATTATTAAATGAGTTAAATGTTTCATCTTTGATTTTTAAGAATCTAACCCAGGTAAACTTAGAGTAATCGTCAATAATTACTAAGCAGTACCGATTCCCTCTTAGCAACTTGGCTCCATGTGAATCAAATAGGTCTAAGTGTAGGAGCTCAAGTGTGGCTTGGGTTAAGTTTGACTGGGTTGATTTGTGGGTTGACTTGGTTTGTTTACCATTTTGACATGAATTACAAATGGTATTTTCAAAGTTTTTAATTTTAGGTATACCTTTAACCAGTCCAAGTTGAGTTAGTTTTGAAATTAATTTAGTATGGGTGTGGCCTAGTCTTCTATGCCATAGATTGGTTTCTTCTAGTTGAGTTAGAAAGCATTTAGGTATTACGGGTATATTGATTGTGTAAACATTGTTCTTCCTACTACCCTTAAGTGTAACTAGTGAGTCTTGTAGATTCCTAATCAGGCAGTCAGAATTGGTGAAGGTAACAATATAACCAGTGTCACATAGTTGGCTAATGCTAAGTAAATTAAACTTAAAGTTTTCAACCGATAATACCCTTTTAGTAATAAAATCTAAATTTAGTTCAATATTACCTGACCCAATCACTTTAAGTGTGACATTGTTGTCAAATGCCACTGAGCCTAGGTTTTTGAACTTGATTTTGGTGAACTTCAATTTATCCCCAGTCATGTGTCTGAGCATCCACTATCCAACATCCACTAGTCTAAATCTTTATGTTTCTACACATAAAGTATGTTCGATTTGGATCCATTTATGTAGACGTAAGGATAGATTAAATTGACTTTCACTACCTAATCTGTCTCACCCATATCTAAGGTTATCAAGCATGTTGACCTTATGGGTTTCCTTTTGTGAGACAGGTGTTGGATCGAGGAAAACGATAGAGGGGGGGGGTGAATATCGTTAAAACTTTTTCGGATAAAACAAAGAGCAAATACGCAGCGGAAAGAAATTAAATGCACGAGAACACAAGTCTATTTTTTACTTGGTTTGGAGTCGCGGTCGGCTCCTACTCCAAGGCCCACAGTCCTTGACTGTTTACTTTGGGCAATACTATAATCGCGCAAAAAGGGTTTACAAATTGAGTACAAGAATATTTCAGGAATTTAAAATATCTACACTTTTCGTTACCGACGCCCGATGTGGATTGTATTTCGGAGCAGAGGGTCATCGTCGGCGCTGGAATCTCGATGTCGGAGTTTGCCGGGGCATAGCGCTTGAACGAAAAGCTTTGGAGCCTTGAGAAAATGTCGTGTTGAAGCCTTGGGGTCGAGCCCCTTTTATAGTGCTTAAACGGGCACCTAACCCGTTGGGGGCGCCTGACACGTGCCCTCCGATCTGCGAATCCTTGTCCGCGGGCTCGGTCAGCACTTATCCTCCCGCACTTGGGCGCCTGACCTGATGGGGGCGCCCGTGACCTCACGGGCGCTTGATCCGGCTTGGTCCAGAGGCTTCGCAACTATGTTTTGGGTTTTTCCTTCACTCTTGGGGGCCTGTATCCTAGCCCATTCGAGCGCCTGTCTCCATTCGGGCGCCAAGGCCCGGTGAAGCACCTTCACTTGCAGACGATCAGTCCTTCGACCCTGCAACTTAGGTTAGTCCCAAAAATACAATAAGCAATAATTACAGCCGTAGTTATCTTGGTTCTGACTTCGGGTTTCTCAAATGGAACCCTAGGTTGAACCGACACCTGCTATTCCCTCGACGGGGAACGCGTCCTCACCTACTCCTCTCAGGAGAGTTTACCTTTTGCCAACCGGCTCCTCCGGTTGGACTTTTGCTCAATCCCCCTGACCAGGTCTTCGTGCCCAACTTCCGGTCAGGTCTTCGGTGCCCAGCCCCTCGCCAGGACTTCGTGCCCAGTCCTCGACCAGGACTTCTTTGCCTGACTTCCGGTCAGGTCTTCTTGCCCAGTCCTTAACCAGGACTTCTTTGCCCAACCCTTTGCCATGACTTCTTACCTAGTATACCTAGGACTTCTTCCTGCACACTCAGTGAACAAGTTAGAACACAATAACATCTTAACTTCTGAACCCTTTGCCATTATCAAAACCCAGGTTTGACTTAGGTGCTGCCTGCACCAACAATCTCCCCCTTTTTGATTTATGATAACCCGGTTCAAAAAGTTAAGTTAAACAAATAGGTAAAGTAACAGATTAATTTCCTCCCTTGGAAGAAATCTCTCCCTGAGTTTTTCAAAAATTCGTGGGGTTTTTGAAAATTTTTCTAAGTCTTTGTTTCTAAAATTGAAAAGATTTTTCAGGTTTTCAATACTTAGAAAATTTTCAAAAAGTTTTAAGTTAGAAAGAATTTTCTAAAATATTTTTGAGTTGGACACTTAGAAAATTTTTCAACACATTTAGCTTTAGCACTTAGAAAATTTTCAAGAGAATTTTGAAGTTTTGACACATAGAAAATTTTCCACCAGAAAATTTTTAGAGTAAGTACTTAGAATATTTTCGAAAACACTTTTGAGTTAAGTACTTAGAATAATTTTGAATAGAAATTAACTTTCAAAAAGAGCTTAAGTACTTAAAATATTTTCAAACAGAAATTAACTTTCAAAAAGATCTTAAGTACTTAGAGAACTTTACTTTTTGAAAAAGGAGATAAAAGTTTTGAAAAAAATTTAATTTGAAAAAAAATTTAAATTTTAAAACCTTCTTTTCTCTCCTTTCCAATCTCTCCCCCTTTGCCATATATCAAAAAAATATAGCAAAAAACTGAGTAATAGAAGTAAGGTGTTGTATTGAACCAATTCTAAGTATGGACTGGACCAAATCAATTTAAATTTTCTCTTTCGGGTCCTGTCTAACCCAGTTAGCTACTTACTAACTGTTAACAGTAGCTTTCGCTAGGGTTAGTCAAGTTAAGTGATCTGATCAAGTTAGATTTTCTAAACTTGACACTTAACCTGATTACTGTTCAATTGGTATTTAGTACCCTAATTACTGCAGATGCACTGACTTAAAACATCTTGAATCAAGGCATAGACCTAAGCATCTCAACCCAGTCTAGGTTATCAATCAAAAGTACTCTAAGGTGCTTGTGAGATGCTGGCTGCTAGATCTATAGGTGCATGCAGTTTTAGGGTTAGGGCCTGAGTTAAGTCCATTTGCGAAAAAGCCCTAGTTTTGAAGGGGGTAAGTTTTGAACAAAAACTAAGTCGGAAAATTATTTTAAAAAAAAGAATAAATGATTTTTCAAATGAAATAAGAAATAAAACAGGTTTTTGAAAAGAAACATAAGTAGAGCAGTCCTATTCTACCAAGCATAACACCACAATTGACTTAGCATACTAATTGAAATGGCAAGTAATCACTGAGGTAAATGCATAAGATTTATCTGGTCAATAGTAGAACCAGAGAAATCAAGCTAAAGTCAAGTACGAGTCAAATACAAGTCAAATAGTTCACATTGCACTAGAGTAGTCTGAAAATGTCAATCTGAACTAAGAGGAAGGGCCAGGATGGTGAGATGGGCCAGGATGGTAAGATGGACCAGACTGCCAGGATTGAAACAGTGACATCATTTCGTTGTATCGTGCGTCGCTCGTCTCTTGATTGGCTCGGATGGCGTCCATCTCCTCGATGTGATAGGCCTCGACCTCCTCCCTAAAACTGTGTAACTCCGTCTGTAATGATGTGATGTGCTGGTCGGTAGTCGGTGGGGGAGGCTCCTATAACTGCTCATTGATCTCTGCTGCGAGATCAGCTACGTCTACCTCCACCTCCTCGTCGGAGCCGTCATGTCGTCTGGCTCTCTCCCGTCTCCACGCTAGGACCCCCGTGGCCGAGACATCTATCCCCGCTAAAGAAAAGTTTCTAATCCCTATCTCGTCGAACTCAGTCATCGAAATAATCTCTCCGGCAGTGATGTCGCGACCGTGGTGGTGAAGAAGGGAGGTGATGATATGGCAGTAGGGCGTACGAACTCGATCGTGTGTGGATACGCTCGAGGCGTAAATGATGGTACGGAATATGTGGAGACCTATGTCGATATCAAGCTGATGAATCATGGCATAGAGTAAAAAGGTGTGAAATGGTCGCATGATCGCGACATCTCGAGTGGTAAGTGGGAGAACACAACGAACTATCACTCGGTAAAGGGCATAATCTTGGACTCGGAGGTCAATGGATTGAAATCGCCGAGCCAACGGATTTCACACATCTCCAAAGAAATACGAGTAAAGAGTGTCTAAAGTAATGTGCGAATAGGGGGGTGCGAAGGGTGGGTCGGCCGGAGGATAACAAGAAAAGGTCGACTTTGAAGATCGTTGTCCGAGAAACCAATTAAATAGAGTCGGAGAAATGGTTAGGGGAGTGCCTTGAACGGTGGTAGAGTAGAGTAGGTCATCAATTTTGACAAGGTTGTTGTAAAACTCTACACACAGGGTTGAGTTTACCGAATGTGTACAGAAGACTAGGTGGTCTAGTTGATAAAAGTTGATCGCGTCCATAGCTAAGGGACATGATTGGGTCTTTATAGGCTCATAAGTTGATTGGGCAAATTTGTTGAATAATTCTAGGTTGGGAAACCCCGGGTCGGGGCTAAGTTCGGCCACGGGGTTGGTGTTGGGTTCTCCCGGCACAAAACAATAAAACACAGCGGAAACAAGAACCCACGAGTGATCCATGCGAAAGAAAAACTCGTACAAAGTTGATCTACATCTACTTCTAAAGAAGATATACCTTCGGAGCATGCCCTTTGCTTATCCCGCTCGTCCAAGGTGTGCCGGATCTCTTGCACGTTCAAGTGTCCGTGCCTCTATTCGTATCCACACGGACACAATCTCTCAACTTCGGGAGAGCTATCTTAGTTGTGCTAGCAACTTGAGGTAGCTCGCAGAACACCAAGAACCTTACAATAAGGTTTCGGCCAAAAGGGAGGAGAGGAAGAAGTGAGGAAGGGAAGGGGAAAAGCTTAGGCAAGAAGAAGACCTCATCCAAAGTCAAAAGACCCTCTTTTATAATCATCCCATGAATATGAAGAGGTTTGTGTCTCTTTAGCTTTCCAATAAAGAGCACATCTTTTTATGTGGCTCTTTGTCATTTCCCATGCAAGAAAAGAATCTTTTCATCCAATGAAAAGAGACTTTTCTCTTTCCTCCATGCAACTCCGATCGGGCCTCTCGGGCTTTCGACTCGGTCTCCCGACCAAGTCTCCCGAGTGCCGAGCTCCCGACCCAGTCTGCCGAGCTCCGACCCAGACTGCCGAGTGCCGACTTGGTCCGCCGAGCTCCGACTCGGCCCGCCGAGCTCCGACTCGGTCCGCCGAGCTCCGACTCGGCCCGCCGAGCTCCGACTCGGCCCGCCGAGCTCCGACTCGGTCTCTCTCGAGTTCCCAACTCGAGTCCCCCGAACTGACCTCCCGAGTTCCCAACTCGGGCTCAGGTCTCCCGAGTTCCCAACTCGGGCTCAGATCTCCCAAGTTCCCAACTCGGGCTCAAATCTGCCGATCAACTTTCCCGAAGCATTGTGTCCTTTGTGTGTGACCCAATAGGTTCTCGTCACGTTGGCAATGTGCCTAAACACTTTAGACACATAAGCAATGAGCGACATCTAGCAATGTATCATTGCTACCCAAGTAACAAGAAAAGTCGAGATCCGACTAAACCTCTGTGACTATGATAGTGTATGACCTTGTCCTTCTATCCTTGATATCTAGATTGACCAATGAGGCATAGAGCGTGTCATCCTCAATCAATCTTGTGTTTCTTGATCCCCGAGTAGACTCACTCAAACAAATGAGCTCAATATCTGATATTGACTCATTTGAGCATGACCGTGCGTTTCAGTAGTCCTACTCGATCAAGGGGCCTACAGATATCACTTCCGTCATATGGGAGGGATAGATCCCATCTACATCACTCACATCCCTCCGCATAATTCATTACATACCCAGTGATCGCCTTTATAGTTCACCCTGTTACGGGTGACGTTTGACGATACCAAAGTACATAACTCCTTATGTAGGAAACCGTAGTGACTTCAGGTCTAAGGACTATTCATACCAATAGTCACCTGAGAAGGTCTATGACACTCATATGACAATCTATGAAACTTTCTCATGGCGGGTCATTCAATACACATTCTCCAATGTATACCCATGTGTCAACTTAATATCACATATCCATGACTTATAAGCTCAAGTCATCAGTTAACCTACATGCTAGTCTCCATGCATCAATATTGTCCCTGAATAATTGATGCTTGACTAGGAATAATTTAGTGTAGTGTTCTCTACAATATCTCACTATCGATTCAACCAATCGATATAATGTAGATAAGAACCTACTACACAAGGACATTATTATACTTAATCATTCGGCACAGAATACAAAGTAAGTATAATAACCAAACATGCCTTTAATAGAACATGATACAAAATGCCCCTAGTCAATCATCATATAATTAGCTCTAGGGCTCCTACTAACAGTTGGGTTGAAAGACGCGACACTTTCTAGCAAAAAAAAGAAAATGAAATTGAAATGATGTATTTAATAAGCGATAAAATGAAATTACAAAAAGAATGCATAAAAAGATTGATACCGGGGCGACATTTTCGAAGTCAAGCGTTTGAAGACTAGCAAGGAGATCCGGGCGCCTTGGGAAGAAGAGGAGTGAAGGAAAGTTTTGATTTTGGTGTGACAAATGAAGGGAAACTCGGTGGCCTTATATAGGGGTTGGCCGGGTGCCCGGGAGGTCTCAGGCGCCTGGTTTAGATGTCAGCTGCCTTTGGCAGCTTTTGCTGCCTTGATCGAAGGCGTTGGGGGCGCCCGCAGTCAGCTGTCATTCGTGGCAGCTTTTGCTGCCTTGAATGGAGATAAAGACCTAGGCGCCCGATAGGTCACGGGCGCTCGGGTCAGCTGGGTAGGGTTGACAGCTTTTGCTATCTCGGTCGAAGGGAAAGTTGGGGGCTCCCGATAGGTCACGAGTGCCCGAGCTAACACTAGTTTGACTATTGACCACTTTGACCATTTGACCAGGTTTGACTGCTTTGACCCGGTTTGACTCTTTTGACCAACTAACTATTAGATCAATTAAGCTCTAAATTGCATGATTCAGTATTTTCATTTGCAAAAACAGATGAATTTGAGTTAGATCCTAACCATCTCACCCAGTCTATAGTTATCAATCACGTTAAACTTATGGGTTTTGTGAGACAGGTTTTAACAGAAGTAAAGATTTTATTTTGAAAAATATGATTAATTTTGAAAAGTTGAATTGACTTTAAAAACAATTAATTAAGCTTTAAATTTATTTTCAAAAAAAATAGTTGAATCTAAGATTAATTGAAATCTGTGTTAGATTCAAATCTGACAATATTAAAGTGAATTTGGTTTTCAATAATCGGCTTCCAGGTCTTGGCGAGGCACTAGGCCTTCTTTGGTCGTAGCATTATTGGATCATCAACTCTTTCCTTGACAAAGCCTTTTATTGAAAATTCATCTTCAAGTTACTCCTTGAAAGATTTTGGTCTAACTAGTTTGGGTTTTGGATCGGTAGCTTCGGCTAGTTCCATCATAAAGGTTTCCCTAATGTACTATCATCTCACCTCCACCCAATACTATGTTATTCAAATTTCAGTTAATCGGTTTAGTCCTTAATCTAACCAGTCCTAGGTCTAAGCATGGTAATTTACAGAAAATAAATAAACAATCAAGCATGCAATTCAAATTAAGAACAGGATTTATCTAATTATAAAAATTGTTTTTAAATTGGCTTCCCCTGGACTAAAGCCACGGTAATGATTAAGCAAGATGTGAATCTTGTCCTTGGGGATCCAATACTGGTTTGGTCCAGTTTGGTTGTTCAGGCAAAGTTTGGGTACCCATGCCTGAACTTTGGGCCTAGATTTGTTCAATACAGCATAGTAGGACCGTTGTCTCGACTTAGTTCGATACCCTAATCCAGATTGATTTAGAGCAGACTTCTGTTTTTCAAGGATCATGTCAAGACCCTTGGAACCCGATGTGAATCGTTCTAAAGCCGCTCTAAGGTCCTTGACTTGAGTTTTCAAGGAGGAGTTCTCTTTCTCAAGCTTTTCAACTTGAATAGAGGTTCTTTCTTAGACCTTCTCGGTCAAAGATCTAGAGTCAGCTTCCTCTTTTAGGAGTTTTACTTCCTGTCGGAGGGACTCGACTCAGATTTTGGCTTTCGCCAAGTTACAAGATAAATATTCAATTAACTCTGATAATTGAACTTTAGAATAACCACTTACAGTTATTTTGTCGTTCTTTGAAATGGTGAGCCTTCCGTCATCCGTCTCCGATTCCGATCCGGTGTCGATGTCTTCCGAAGTGGTCAAGGCGAGAATGTTTGATTGTGGGGCCTCTTCTTCTTCTTCAGAGGAAGACTCGTCCCACGTGGCTTGAAGAGCCTTCTTTCTTTGAGTCTTCTTAGCTTCTTTTAGATTAGGGCACTCCGATTTGTAGTGTCCCTTCTTGTTGCATTCGTAGCAGGTTATGTTTGATTTGGTCTTAGACGTTGAGGGTTCAGCTGGATCTTCCTTCTTTCAGCTGGCTTTTCTTCTATTGGTCTAATGTTTTAGCTCCTTGTAGTAGTCCCGGGCTAGCCGAACCAGCTTGGGTCAATCCCCTTCGCTGTCTTCTGAGTCTGAGTCTGAGTCAGACTCGGGTGCAGGTTGAGGCTTTTTCTTCTCCACCTTTCCTTGGGTTTTTCCTGCAAAAAAAGAAATACCTTTCTTGGCTAAAGTGTAGTTAGTCTGCTCATGTAATTCTAATTCTGAAAATAATTTGTCTAATTTAATTTTAGAGAGATCCCTAGAAACCTTGTAAGCATCTACCATAGATGCCCACAAAGTATTTCTTGGGAAAGCGTTTAGGGTATACCTGATAAGGTCACGGTTTTCTACCTTGTGACAGAATGTATGCAGTCCGTTCATCAGCTCCTGGATCCTGGCGTGGAGCTGGGCTGCTGATTCGCCTTCATTCATTTTGATTGTGTACAATTTGTTCAGTAGTAGGTCCCTTTTGCTAATTCTGGTGTCGGAGGTACCTTTATGCAACTCGATCAGCTTACTCTAGAGTTCTTTCGCACTGTTGAAGGGTCCCACCCGGTTCAATTCTTCTTTGGTTAATTCGCACTGCAGCGTCTGGGTTGCTTTTGCATCAGCCTCGATCTTTTTCTTCAGCGAGGCATCCCATTCCATGTAGTGCTGTGCTACTTCTTCAGCATTTTTGGGGATTTCCAGGCCAAATTAGATAATAATCCACATGTCCACCTGAGTTTTCAGGTGGACTTCCATCCAACTCTTCCAGTAGGAGAAGTCTTCTCCACTGATGAGTGGTGGTCTGGCTATACTGAAACCCTCTTGCATGGCCATTTATAATTTCTGAAATAACAAAAAAAATAAGGAAATTCTATCCTAAGACTTGGTCTTGGATTAGTAGTGGGGAATAAAATAATTGAGAAAACGCGATCGAGTGTGTTGCACCAACCTCAATTAACGAGAAAAAATTCAGAAAAAGAAATTAAAATTTTCGTAAAAATTCGAAAAACTCTCAAATTGGTGGTTGCACCAAATTTGAGCCACCCGCTCTGATACCACTTGTTGGATCAAGGAAAACGATAGAGGGGGGGTGAATATCGTTAAAACTTTTTCGGATAAAACAAAGAGCAAATACGCAACGGAAAGAAATTAAATGCACAAGAACACAAGTCTATTTTTTTACTTGGTTCGGAGTCACGGTTGGCTCCTACTCCAAGGCCCACAGTCCTTGACCGTTTACTTTGGGCAATACTATAATCGCGCAAAAAGGGATTACAAATTGAGTACAAGAATATTTCAGGAATTTAAAATATCTACACTTTTCATTACCGACGCCCGATGTGGATCGTATTTCAGAGCAGAGGGTCGTCGTCGGCGCTAGAATCTACAAGTTGGAGTTTGCCGGGGTGTAGCGCTTGAACAAAATGCTTTGGAGCGTTGAGAAAATGTCTTGTTGAAGCCTTGGGGTCGAGCCCCTTTTATAGTGCTCAAACGGGCGCCTGACCCGTTGGGGTCGCCTGACACGTGTCCTCCGATCTGCGAATCCTTATCCGCGGGCTCGGTCAGTGCTTATCCTCCCCCACTTGGGTGCTTGAGCTGATGGGGGAGCCCGTGACCTCACGGGCACCTGATCCGGCTTGGTCCAGAGGCTTCGCAGCTATGTTTTGGGTTTTGCCTTCACTCTTGGGCGCCTGTATCCTCACGGGCGCCTGAGCCCATTCGGGCGCCTGTCTCCATTCGGGCGCTTAGGCCCGGTGAAGCACCTTCACTTGCAGATGATCAGTCCTTCGACCCTGCAACTTAGGTTAGTCCCAAAAACATAATAAGCAATAATTACAGCCGTAGCTGTCTTGGTTCTGACTTCGGGTCTCCCAAATGGAACCCTAGGTCGAACCGACGCCTGCTGTTCCCTCGATGGGGAACGCGTCCTCACCTACTCCTCTCAGGAGAGTTTACCTTTTGCCAACCGGCTCCTACGGTTGGACTTTTGCCCGATCCCCCTGACCAGGTCTTCATGCCCAACTTCCGGTCAGGTCTTCGGTGCCCAGCCCCTCGCCAGGACTTCGTGCCCAGTCCTCGACCAGGACTTCTTTGCCAAACTTCTAGTCAGGTCTTCTTGCCCAGTCCTTGACCAGGACTTCTTTGCCCAGCCCTTTGCCAGGACTTCTTGCCTAGTGTACCTAGGACTTCTTTCTGCACACTCAGTGAACAAGTTAGAACACAATAGCATCTTAACTTCTGAACCCTTTGTCATTATCAAAACTCAGGTTTGACTTATGTGCTGCCTGCACCAACAACAGATTTTCAGTATTTGTAAGAAAAACTGAGTTTGAATTAATTTTGAAATTGATTTTGAAAAATATTAGGTGAAAATGTTAAGTGTAGAATTAATTTTGAAAATGTAGAATTAGAATTAATTTTGAAAGTGTAGAATTAATTTTGAAAATGTAGAATTAGAATTAATTTTGAAAGTGTAGAATTATTTTTGAAAATATAGAATTTGAATTAATTTTGAAAGTGTAGAATTAATTTTGAAAATGTAGAATTAGAATAATTTTAGTTGGTTAGATTGGACTACATTATTAGGACCTAGACATCTCACCCAATTCTAAGTGACAAAACAGGTTACCTTATCTATTTTGTAAGATGTATTATTTTTATCTTTGATTTAATGTTAGATCTAAGATTTAATTAAAACTTATGTTAGATTTTAGTTTATCAAATAGTAATTTAAAAGTGAGTTTTGATAATCGGCTTCCAGGTCTTGGCGAGGCACAGATGCCTTCTTTGGTCGTCGCCTTATTGGATCAACAATCCTTTCCTTGACAAAGTCTTTTAAAGAAAGATCATTTTCAAATTATTCTTTAAGAAACTCTGGTCTAACTAGCTTATGATTTGGAGAGGTAGCTTCGGCTAGTTTCACTGGACTAAACAGACCAAATAGGGTATGCCTTACCCTACTTGACTCCTTAGACAGGCTTCCCTAACGTACTATCATCTTACCTCCTCCTAATACTATGTTGTTTAAGTTTCAAGTAAGTCTTGTCCTTAACTAACCATACCTACGTCTAAGCCGAATAATATTGCAAAAAAAAACAAGCAACAAGAAAACATGTAAAAAAAATTATCTAAATATAAAAATAGTTTTTAAATTGGCTCCCCCTGGATTGAAGCCTCGAGATGGGTTAGCAAGATGTGAATCTTGTCCTTGGGGATCCAATATTGGTTTGGTCCAGCTTGTTTGTTCAAACTTAGCTTTGGGACCCATGCTTGGACTTTGGTTCTAGTTTGGTTTAATATAGAAAAGTAAGATCGTTGTCGCGAGTTGGTTCGATAGCCAGTCCGGATCGATTTAGAACTGACTTCTATTTTCCAAGAATCATGTCCAGATTCTTGGAACCTGAAGTGAATCATTCTAATGCGACTCTGAGTTCCTTGACTTGAGTTTTCAAAGAGGAATTCTCTTCCTCAAGCTTTTGAACTTGAGTCGAGGTTCCTTCTTGAACTGACTCGGTCGAGGAACTCGAGTTGACTACCTCTTTCAGGAGTTTGACTTTCTGTCGGAGGGTTTCAACCCAGACGTTGGCTTTTGCCAACTTGCGAGACAGATACGAGATAAGATAGTAAAACTCCGATTCAGGATAACCTCTTACCATAATCCGTCCGTCCTCTGAGATCGAAAGCTTTCCGGTGCCGACATCTTCATCAGGTTCTGATTCTGTTCCAGAGTCGATGTCTTCTGAGGTAGTCAATGCGAGGAGGTTGGAGTGCGGAGCCTCTTCTTCTTCTTCCGAGGATGATTCGTCCCATGTGGTTTGCAGTGCCTTCTTCTTTCGAGCTTTCTTGTTTTCCTTCAGGTTAGGGCACTCTAATCTGAAGTGACCCTTCTTGTTGCACTCGTAACATGATACGTTGCTTTTATTCTTCTGGCTTGTTGAGGGTTCAGACGGATCATCCTTCTTCTGAGTCATCTTCTTTTTGCCCATTTAATTCTTCAACACCTTGTAGTAGTCGCGAGCCAACCGGACCAGTTTTGGATGATCTACTCCATCGTCATCAGACTCTGAATCTGAGTCGGACTCGGATATTGGTTGCTGCTTCTTCTTCTGTGATTTTCTTGGAGTTTTCCCTGCAACAAAAGCTATACTTTTCTCGACCATTGCAGTATTAGTTTTCTCATGTAATTCTAATTCTGAGAATAATTCATCGAGCTTAATTTCAGAAAGGTTCCTAGAAACCTTGTAGGCATCCACCATAGATGCTCACATTGAGTTCCTTGGGAACGAGTTCAGAGTATACCTTATTAGGTCACGGTTTTCCACCTTATAACCTATTGTATGTAGCCCATTCATCAGCTCCTGGTTTCTTGCGTTGAGCTGTGCTGCTGTTTCCCCATCGTGCATCTTGATGGTGTAGAGCTTGTTGAGTAGCAGATCTCTTTTACTAATCTGCGTATCTGACGTACCTTCATGCAGTTCGATTAATTTGTTCCATAGCTACTTTGCACCGCTGAAGGGTCCGACACGGTTCAACTCTTCCTTGGTTAAGCCACATTACAGTGTTTGTGTGGCCTTTCCGTCTGCTTCGATTTTCTTCTTGAGTGGTCCGTCCCACTCTGTGTAGCCTTGCACCTTGCCTTGTGCATTCTTGGGAATCTCTAGTCTGGACTGGATGATTATTCACATGTCCACCTGAGTTTTCAGGTGGACCTCCATCCTACTCTTCCAATAGGAGAAGTCTTCTAATGAGAAGAGTGGTGGTCTGGCAGTGTTGTAGCCTTCTTGCATGGCCATGGATTTTACTCTGAAAATTTACAAAAAATCTTTGTCCCAAGACTAAGTCTTGGATTAGTAGTGCGGTAATAAAAATAATAATGAAAGAAATCGAGTGGTGTTGCACCAACCTTAATAAACCGAAAAAAATTACGAAAAAAAAATAATTTTTAAAAAAAAATCCAAAAATTGCTCAATCGGTGGTTGCACCAGATTTGAGCCACTCGCTCTGATACCTCTTGTGGGATCGTTTTGAATCGATAGAGGGGGTGAATATCGATAAAACTTTTCGGATATAAAAAGAGTAATACGCAGCGGAAATTTCAAACAATGCTAACACACTTTTCTTTTACTTGGTTCGGAGTCTAGATCAGCTCCTACTCCAAGGCCCACGGTCCTTGACCGTTTACGTTGGGCAATTCTATTTTTCGCAAAAGGGTTACAAAATTTGAGCACGAATACAGAATTGAAAAAGTAAACAATTAAATTAAAAATACTGACGACCAGAGAATGACTCAAAGATCGGAGCAGCGGGTCGTCGTTAGCGCTTGAGACTTGAGCACGGAGAGATTAGAGCAGAGTGCTTGAGTATTTGTGTTGGAAGAAGTGTTGTTTGGAAGCAAGGGGGTAAACCCCTTTATATATAGTCATCTGGGGCGCCTGTGTTGAATGGGGTGCCTGACACGTGTGCCCTTCTGTGCGAATCCTCATTTGCAGACTTAGCCAGCGCTTATCCCTTCAACCAGGGCTCTTGGGATATCTGGGGCGCCTGTATGGTCACGGGCGCCTCCTTTGCTGACGTGGAGTGTAACGCTCGCCTTTTTCCCACACCTTATGGTGTGGCGAGAAAGGCGTCGTTACGCTAAACATGCATGTACATATAAAACATCTTAATGCAGCGGAATAATTTTTTTCTTCTACACATGCTTTTAACCATGCAACTAATACATGAAACATCTATACATGCATAAACTTATCATCCCTGAACCTAGTGTCATTGGACTTAGCATATTAACAACATGCATGACATCATGATATAACCATTTCATAGCTTATTCATAATCATCATAAGTAGCATTGAAACATAAGTAGCATAATCATCCATTAGGCATAACCATTGAAACATAGCATAAAACCTAAGGAGGCATTTCCAAAACCCAAGACATGCGATATGTGTAAATAAAAGAATCCTTTGCCAAGTCACTGCCACACACACACATGCTCTTGCCCCTCCTGCTGCTTCCCTTAGTAACTTCTTGCTTGATCTGCGGTATGAGGAAAATAAGACTATAAGCACACAGGCTTAGTAAGACCCTTTCCTACTCACTAAAACCATACGTCGCTTAAACATAAACATATCAAGCATCTGACATAACATAATTCTGAACATGAAACATAAGCATAGTCTTGGCGTAAATCATAAGCATATGACATGATTCTTAACATAAACATAAACTTAACACATACCTAGCATGGCACAATTCTTAACGTACATAAGCATGAACATACTTAGCATAGCATAATTCTTAACATACATGAGCATGAAACATACTTAGCATAGCATAATTCTTAACATACATGAGCATAAGCACAATCTTATCATAAGCATAAGCATAAAACATACTTACTCTGGCGTGATGCATAACATGAATGAATGCATGAGTCGAAATGCGTATACATAGGGATGCTTAATTTAAAATCATACTTTTAAATACTTAAACATAAACATAACATCATTGGGGTCCCCGGCTTGTACCACATACATACATCATATGCGCGCATCCCTAAGTAAATACGAGGTAGCTAGTCTCGACCTACTAGGGTAAGGACAGCTTTGGTAGTCACAGAACCGTGGACAGCATAGTCAGTAGTCCAGAACCGGGGCGTTCTTAAGGTGCCCATCCCTGTTGGACAGCTTCGGTAGTCCCAGAACCGTGGACAGCATAGTCGGTAGTCCAGAATCGGGGCGTTCTTAAGGTGCCCATCCCTTGGACCCTTACTTCGGTCCGGTACAAGCTCATTCATAAAGTAAAATAACTTTGCATGCTTCATCATTCATAGACATTCACGACATAAACATAATCTTGTTTCATGAAACATAACTTAAGAGTAGGAACAGCTGCGGTAGTTCCAGAACCGGGGCGTTCTTAAGGTGCCCATCCCTTAGCATGACATAAACATACTTAACATTTCATCATTCATACTTAAGATCATGATGCCTTAAAGGCATGAACATTCATCATCATTTCTTATCTTCATTCATAAGGTATGTCATGCTTACATCATTTTATCTTAGGGTCATGGTTATCATTTTCGTTCATCATCTTCATTCTTAAACATGACATACGTACATATCATTAATAAAGCATGGCATACATACATAGCATTCATAAACATGGCTTACATACATATTGTTCATAAAACATGACATACATACATGTCATCCATAAAGCATGACATACATACATATCATTCATAAAACATGGCATACATACATATCCTTCATACACATACATCTATTATAAGCATTTAACCTTCTACATGCATCATTCTATTTAACATAACATACCCCTACATTAATTACATATCATGGTATATGATCTAAATATTCATGAGTAAAGCATAACATATAACCTAACATACAATGTCATGTTACATAATACATAAATTAAGATTTTTGTAATATAAATATCCTTACATCATGCTTAACTATGTACTCACATCATGGTAACTTATAAACATGTATCCTTGAGACCTTAGCCCAATTCAAACCCTAGTTTTGGGTCTTGGCCGAAAACCCTAAGGGACCATAAAGCCATAGAAAATTTACCTAGGTCATGATTAACATCCCATACCTTACATATCATGCCATGGAAAACCATTTGAACCCTTGGTTGGATTTAACCCTAAGTCCTAGGCCCAAACCACGAGTTGGCCGAAACCCTAGAAGGGTAATGAGCCCATAGGAAAATTCATATAAATCACCATTATTACCCATAAGATATCATAAGAAACATACTAATCATGCTTGGGAAGGTTGGAGTTTACCCTAGCCCTTTAGCCTTGATGTGGTCGAAACCCTAGTGGGGTTCTAGGGTGCTACAAAATCTTCAAACATCATACTTTATTGCTTAACCTATCATGAGTAAACATTTGAAAACATAAGAGAGGTTTCTAACATGATTTTTAGCCCAAAACCTTGCTTGGCCGAAATCTTTACAAGCCCTAACCATGGATTTTTCAACATAGCATGCCAATAAAAACTTAGATCATGATAAATAACTTGGAAGCTATCATACCACAGGTGAGGGAGTCTTACCTTTCCTTATCTTGGATTTAATCCTTGAATAAAGAAATAGAAAGAACCTTCTTGACTCCAAACTTCTCCTTAGCCCTTGTAGCCTAGTAGAGAGCCTTGAGTCTTCAAGATGGAGTCCTTGGTGGAATTTTTCCTAAGGGGAGAGCCCTTGTGGTTTTCGGCTAGAGCAAGGAGGAAGAGGAAAGAATGACTTGGGAAGAAGAGAAGGGAAATTGTAACTCCCATGCCACCTTTATATCACATTAAGGAGGGCAAGTGAAGAGTCATGGTGTCTCTTCCCTTGATGACTCTTCATTTCCCCTAAGCCTTAACCAAAATCCACTTCATCCTCTACTAGCACTCCCTTGCTAGGTGAATTGGTTAGTACATGCATGGTGGTACCATAGGTCCAAGGTTCAATCCTTGGTGCATGCACTTTATTTTTATATTTTATTTTTATATTATTTTCGAAAATTCCCCAAAAATTCCCCCATGATCATGCTAATACTCCTAATTAAAACCCATTTATATTTATATTAAATTTTACCTAAAATCCACTAATAACCATGGTCTTAGAAAAGCCCATTAGTACTTAGCTTCTCGATTTAAATGAGAAATTATGGATAATTAGGCTAAGGTTCGTACTAGTATCTCTAAATTCCTTCAAAACTATATAGACATGATCAATATTTTAAAGAAAATATTGAGGAGATTTTCTGGGTCGTTACATGGAGGCTCAACTTCGCAGACTACTGGAAAACACCCTTCTTGGGCGCCTGTATGATCAGGCGCCTGGGGAGCAGAGAACTTCATCCTTTGTTCCTGCAACCAGGGTTAGTTCCAAAACACAAACAATAGATAAATTAAGTAAAGTTAACAACCTGCATTATCTTGGTTCTAACTTTGGGTTTCCAAAAATGGAACCCTAGGTTGAACCGACGCCTAGTGTTCCCTCCTACGGGGAACGCGTCCTCGCCTACTCCTCTCAGGAGAATTTACCTTTTGCCAACCGGCTCCTCCAGTTGGACTTTTGCCCGATCTTCCGAATCAAGACTTCGTGCCCAGTCCATGACCAGGACATATTGTCCAACCCTCGGTCAGGTCTTCGGTGCCCAGCCCTTGGCCAGGACTTATTGCCCAATTCCTCGAATCAGGACTGTTAGATGTGTATACTAAAAGACTTACCCTTTTTATATATAAGATCATCTATATTTTTGAAAGGAGAATCACAACAACACTAGGTGCTTGTTTATATTAGTACATGCATAAAGGTCCTTCACTTTGTATTGTAGATAACATGGTGTATGGTGTTACACGGAAGATTATGTTATCAGTTCCTTGCTTAGTATAAGTAGAGGCTCACAGCCGAGATGGAATTCGACAAACCATCGGGATGGTTGTAGTGTAATTAGGTGTGGTTGGTCTTGACCATAGAATTACACTAGTGTGCTTTGAGTACATTGAGTAGGACCAAAACCAGAGGCTATCCAATTTATACTGGCTTGATAATTGGATAGGACCTCAGATTTTATTATAGAGTACGATCCCTAAATCCCGATATAATAACGGGCACATATTATTAATTATTATTTCTTTGATTTACCAATGGGCGAGATCTATTCTGCTAGATCGATAGGTCCGGTAAGTTGGGAGATAATATTAATTATATGGTGTGCCGTTGATTATTGATGGAATCCGTGTCCATGTGAGTCGAGATGATGATGCCCCTTGATGAGCTCAAAAGGTTCATCATGTTAAACCCTACAGGTGGATTTGATCCAACATGATGATAAAGTTGAGTGGTACTAATCAAGGATCCAGAAGTTAATTAATTTAAATTGTCAGTAATTTAAATTAGTTAACGGGCATTCGATATCTTAAACACGGGGGGATGGACGACTCATAATAGGTGGAGCCCATATGTAAATATGGGCTTGGTGAGGTAATTCAATGAGGATCCTTTAGTAGAATGGATCATCATTAATGGATCGGGTTTGGATCCATTAGCAGGCCAAGATCCAACTCCTCCTCATGGTACCTACCGTAGCCCTATATATATCCCATGTGGCATGAAACCAAGTTTGATGGATTAATCCAAGGAATTAATCCGATTAATTAAGAACACTAGAAAACCTTAATTTATTCTCTCCTCTCCTCTCCTCTCTCTTCCTCTCCCTCACGGTGGGCGGTGCTAAGCTCTGCATGGAGTTTTCTTCTCCAACCAAGCTTTGGCTAACGGTGGCAGGGTGGAGAGATGCCACGGCAGTAGTGAGAAGGTGGCTCACGCCATCTTCTTCAAGGCTCCAAGCTTGGCTCATGGTGGAGAGAAGTGGGCGGTGCTAAGCTCTGCATGGAGTTTTCTTCTCCAACCAAGCTTTGGCTAACGGTGGCAGGGTGGAGAGATGCCACGGCAGTAGTGAGAAGGTGGCTCACGCCATCTTCTTCAAGGCTCCAAGCTTGGCTCATGGTGGAGAGAAGCCCTGGCGGCTGCAGGCGTGGAGATGCCAAGTTGCTTACTGTTGATGCAGTCTGACCTGATTGTTGTTTTGGTGTTGATAAAGATTTAAATTTAGTTGAGTAAGATAAGTTTGGATTAAGTCCTGGTCGGGGACTGGGCATGAACCCCGGTGAGTGAAACCGGGACCTAGTGAGTGAAGCTAGGTGACGGAAACCCCGGTGAGTGAAGCCAGGTCCTAGTGAGTGATGCTAGGTGACAGAAACCCTGGTCAGTGAAGCTAGGTCCTAGTGAGTGAAGCTAGGTGACGGAAACCCCAGTGAGTGAAGTCGAGTCCTAGCAAGTTAAGCTAGGTGAAGAAAACCCTGGTGAGTGAAGCCAGGTCCTAGCGAGGGAAGCTAGGTGAAGAAAATCCTACTGAGTGAAGCTAGGTTGGACTAAGTCCCGGTGAGTGAAACTGGGAATGAAGTCTTGGTCAGGGGACTATGCATTAAGTGTACTGGTTGGAGAGGGCTCGGGAGCTTGTTCTCTAAACCAGATTGAGTCAAAGAAGGCAAGGGAGCCTGTTCTCTGGACTTAGGGTCGAAATGGTCGGAGCTGGATCGGTCTGGAGTCCGATCAGGGAGTTGGCACGAACTCCCTCGGTTGTGGATCGGTCTGGAGTCTGATTAGGGAGTTGGCACGAACTCCCTTGATACTAGATCGGTCTGGTGACCGATCCAGGGTGTCTGATCATTCTGGTGAACGATCAGAAACAAATCAGAAACATTCTGTGTGGTTTCTGATCGTTCTGGTGAACGATCAGTAACAGAACAGAAGGGTTCTAGAGAAAACCCTGATCGGTCTAAGCAACCAATCAAGGCCATCCTAGACCGATTAGGATGGATCCTGATCAATCAGGGAGTGACCTGATCGGTCACTATGACCAATCAGGCCCTAACCTGATCGGTCAAGTGACCGATCAGGGGGTTAGGGTTGTAATGATTAGGTTGTGGCCTGATCGGTCAGTGAACCGATCAGGCCGTGGCTGGGTTCTTGAATCTAAACCCTGAAGAAGTTCAGGATCGGTCTGGTGACCGATCCCTGATCACTGATCGGTCAATGAGACCGATCAGATCATTACTGGATCGATCAAAGTTGAGTCTGATCGGTTAGAGGGGCCACTGATCGGTCGGGTGACCGATCAGTGCCTCAGAACTTTAATTTGAATCACTGTTAGACTTCCTGATCACTTTTAATTTCTACTGATTTCATTCTAATACATTTGATTTGCTTCGCTAATCACTCTGTTGAGTGTGCCAGTGATTTAGAGATGATACAAACCAAGAAGGAGGGTCAATGGCGACTTTCGTGATGGCAGGTTTGTTTGTTTTCTGTTCGCAGGATTCAACGACTTCTGTTGGGCTGGCGACTGTCTGGCGGGCTAGCGACTGACCTGAGGCTCAGCTGATGAGGTCTTCAGTGGACTGAGCACTCAGTGGAGGTCAGTGGGGTTAGTGGTGACGGAGCTGTGGTTCAGTGGTTGCAGACGCGCCTAGTGATGAGTAGAAGGGAAGGTTAAGAGAAGGCTGGCGAAGCAGAGACAAGTAACATTGCGAGTCGATCAGAAACCAAGCAGACACAACGAGAACGAAGAGCTGAGTGATGGTTCTTGCGTTAGGGTTGTGCTGTGTTGTGTGTTGTGCTTTGTGAAGTTTCTCCTTCGTGCTTTCTGTGCCTGTGCTTAAGGTTCCATCTGTAAGTTCCTTCTCTTGGTCTCCTGTACTCAACTTATACATTTCTGAGATTTGTGGAGAGGTTACTCCATCGAGAAGGAGTTTTGATTATCCGGATTTTCGGGGCTTGATCTGCCGACGATCAAGGGATCACCCACCTCACGGGCACGCCAAGGAGTAGGGGAAAGTTATCCATGAACCTTGTACATCTCACTGTTAGCGTTTGTTTTCTTTCTGTTCTGTTTCTTTGTTTCTGCTGCTAACCCTGATCGTAGAAAGAACAAAAAAGAAGCCAGTTTTAAGTGGCTGGCTATTCACACCCCCCCTCTCTAGTCATCCAAGGTCCAACAAGTGGTATCAGAGCCTGGGGCTCTTTCCAACGGTTTAACACCCGAAGAGCAAAAGGATGTCCTTGAGAGAAGGATTCAACACCAATCGTCCACCGTTCTTTGATGGAGCAGACTTCCAGTATTGGAGAAGTCGAATGGAGTATTACCTCAAGACTGATATTGGTATGTGGTTCTCAGTGAAGGAGAGATTCACCCCTCCAAAAGATGCTGAGGGCAAGGAACTCGACTCTTCAAGGTGGTCAGCCGAACAGACAAGGAAGGGAGAGGCTGATGCTAAGGCTGTGGTCACCCTGCAGTGTGGGATGACCAAGGAGCAACTGATCAAGGTTGGTCCTTTCACCAGTGCCAAGGATCTATGGAACAAGCTCATTGAGCTTCATGAAGACGCTCGAGATTCTCGGATAGCAAAGAGGGATCTCTTCCTCAATCAACTCCAAAACCTCACCATGAAGGAGTCTGAAACGGTAAGTGAACTTCATGGTAGATTCAAGGAGATACTTAATGGTTTGCATTCCATCGATGAGAAGGTCGAGAATCGCGACCTTGTAAGGTACGTACTCAAATACTTTTGTAGGAATGCTTTGTGGTCATCCATGGTGGATGCCAACAAGGTATCCAAGGACTTGTCCATTGTTTAGTTAGATGACTTCTTATGTGAAATGGAATTACACGAGATCGCTAACAAAGGCCCAAAGGAGAAGGGTATTGCTCTTGTGGCAGGGGACAAGGCAAAGAAGAAGAAAGAAAAGAAGAAGGAGAAGGAGGTCTCATCTTCTTCATCCGAATCCGATGAGGAGGGGAGCGAGTCCTCGTTAACCGAGATGGCCAACTTTGTGAAAAGGATGATGAGGAAGAGCCGGTGCTACAAAGGGAAAGGTAACACTAGTGAGGTTAAAGTTGATAAATCTAATGTCATGTGTTATGAATGTAGCAAAAAGGGGCATTATAAGAATGAATGTCTGAAACTAAAGAAGAAGGAGGAGAAATAAAAAAGGAAGAAGAAGGCCTTGAAGGCCACATGGGATGAGTCTTCATCCAGTTCATCCGAGGAGGAAAAGGAGGAGAAGAGTATTCGCCACGTGACTCTTATGGCCTTAGAAGACATGGAGAGCAGTGATGAATCAAGTGAGCCATCAACTGCGGCTTCATCATCTTCGGATGATGAAGAGGTAATCTCTCCCGAATTAGATAAATGTTATAGAACAATAGCATGTTTAACTATTTTGCTTAAGAAATCTAAGGACAAGGTGAAGTTCATAAGATTAGAAGTAGAACAGTTAAAAACCTCTAAGGATGAGAATATTGACGATTTACATGTTGAAGTCCTTGAGGATGAAAACAAGGCCTTGAAGAGTGAAGTTGAGGAACTCAAGAGTCTTCTTGAGAAATTCTCAACTAGCTCCAAGACCTTGGGCATGATCCTTAACGCTCAAAGAGCGGTTTACAACAAGGCTGGTATAGGTTACCTAGCTTTATCTCATTAATGTCTAGAACCCATGTTAGATCATCAAAGGTTTCTAGGGTTCAAAAGAAAATGACTAAGGCATGAGTGCCAAAATCATGCATTGAAGGTGCATTAGGTCCCAAGGTTTGGGTACCTAAATCATCTATTTTTCGTGTTATGTAGGCATTGATTGAGGGGGAGCATCTATCAACTTGGTTTGTTGATAGTGGGTGCTCCAAACACATGACTGGGGATAGATCATTATTCACTATCCTACAAAACAAAAGTAGAGGTAATGTATCATTTGGTAACAATGATAGTCTTAAGGTTGTAGGAATAGGAGACATTCAAATATCCGGATGTCTTAGGATCAAGAATGTCCTTCTAGTCAAGGGGATGACTTTTAATCTCCTAAGTGTCAGTCAATTGTGTGATGCGGGATACACAATTAAATTTCACTCAAGTCAATGTCTAGTTAGACATAATGACACACATGACACGGTACTAGTAGGCACAAGAGTAGACAATATTTATCAAGTTTCATTTAAAAGTGTTACTAATGCCTCTATTAAGTGTTTCATGTCCAAAGAAGAAGAGTCTTGGCTTTGGCACTGGAGGTTGGCTCATGTGAATATGAAGAATATCCGAAAATTGGCCAACAAGGGACTTGTACGAGGCTTACCAAGCATCGAATACGAAAAGGAGAAGTTATGTGATGCATGTCAAATGGGTAAGCAAACAAAAGCGTCTCACAAAGGTAAAAGCGTTGTAAGTACCTCTACCGCTTTAGATTTATTGTATATAGATTTATTTGATTGTAGTACTATAGTCTCATTGAATGGTAGTAGGTATTGTTTTGTAATCATTGATGACTATACTAGATATACTTGGACTTATTTTCTAAAACATAAGGATCAAACCTTAGATGTTTTTATTTCTTTTTGTAGAAGAATTGAAAATGAAAAATCTACAACAATTAAAACCATTATGAGTGATCATGGAGGAGAATTTCAAAACCATAAGTTTTTAGAGTTTTGTCAAGAAAAAGGGTATAGACATGAGTTCTCTACTCCTAGAATGCCACAGCAAAATGGTGTTGTAAAGAGGAAGAACCGAGTCTTACAAGAGGTTGCACAAAGCATTCTTAATGAGTACTCTTTACCGAGCTACTTAAGGGCTGAAGCTGTAAACACAGCTTGCTATGTGCAAAACTGGGTCATCATCCATAGGTTCTTAAGGAAGACTCTGTTGGATCGAAGAAAACGATAGAGGGGGGGTGAATATTGTTAAAAACTTTTCGGACTTGGGAAAGAGAAAATACGCAACGGAAAGAAATAAATCACACAGGAACACAAGTAAATTTTTACTTGGTTCGGAGTCGCGGTCGGCTCCTACTCTAAGGCCCACGATCCTTGATCATTTACTTTGGGCAATACTATAATCGCGCAAAAAGATTTACAGTTTAAGTACAAGAATATATCAGTAAATTGAAATTGCTACACTTTTCGTTACCGACGCCCGATGTGGATCGTATTTCGGAGCAGAGGGTCGTCGTCGGTGCTGGGATCTCGAAGTCGGAGTTTGCCGGGGTGCAACGCTTGAACGAAAAGCTTTGGAGTGTTGAGAAAAAGTGATGTTGATGCTTCGAAAATTCAATATGAGTGATTCAAAAGAGGTAACCACTCCCATGGCTACAAACACAAGATTAGACAATGATGAGAGTGGTAAACCCGTTGACTTGACTCAGTATCGAAGCATGATAGGCAGTTTGCTATACCTTACAGCGAGTCGACCTGATATACTATTTGTTGTGGGTATGTGCGCTAGGTATCAAGTTTGTGCCAAGGAATCTCACCTAATCGTCGTTAAGCAAATTTTGAGATATCTCAAAGGCACAATTGGACTCGGTCTATGGTACCCCCGTACCGAATCATTTGATTTAATTGGCTACACGGATTCCGACTAGCTGGATGTAAGTTGGACCGAAAAAGCACAAGTGGGGGTTGCCAATTCTTAGGGTCATCTTTAGTTAGTTGGTCAAGTCGGAAGCAACATTGTGTTGCTCTCTCCACGACCGAGGCAGAATATATCGCCATGGGAGAGAGTGTATCACAATTGTTGTGGATGATACATACTTTAGAGGACTATGGATTGAGTTACAAGGGTGTGCAAGTGTTATGTGATAACATTAGCACAATTAACTTAACCAAGAATCCAGTCCATCATTCGACGACCAAACATATTGAGGTGCGTCACCACTTCATTAGGGATCATGTAGCTAGGGGAGATATTGCACTCTCTCATGTAGAGTCCAAATCAAACCTAGCCGACATTTTCACTAAACCACTCCCCGAAAATGAGTTTAGTTTCTTAAGAAGGGAGTTGGGAATGTGTCGCGCTTCATAGGATTGAATTGCATTAAAACCCTTCATGATTATTTCAAAATTGTTGGGAAACAATTGGGTAACTTTGGGGACATCACACACAAACTATAAGGTTTAACAAAACGTTTTTGTTTGCTAGAAATGGGGTGAGATGTTAGGATCAACTCAATTTCTCAAAATGTCAATGCATCCCTTGAGAAGTTAAGTTGACGAGATAATAATCACTTCGTGACCAAGTATGGGGGAAAACCGATGCATAACATATGTGTATCTGGCTCCATGATCATACTTGGACATTCCAATCAAGGCAACTTGATTGAAAACCTGAATTTGATACAAACTTAGTTGAAATTGCTTGATTGATTGTTGATTGAGTTTGACTTCATTTGGATGGGTCAAAGTGATTGTTGAACCTATAAGGACCTTTGATCCTCGTTCAGGGATCAATTTTAGTCATGAGATCATGTCCAAGTTCGATAAACTTCATCAGATCTCCTTGGAGAGATTCAGAAATTTTGAAACAGAACATTTCAGTTCGTATCAGGGAGTATCAGGAACCCTAATCGGTCACCAGACCGATCAGGCATAGGGCTGATCGGTCCCCGGACCGGTCTGGCTTCATTCAGTGACGATCGGTCCACGGCCCGATCGAAGGGCTTTGCACGATTTCTTCCAATCATTCTGTGCTAGCCTGGATCGATCCCCAGACCGATCTGGCACCCTGTTGGGATCGGTCCACAGACCGATCAGGAGGGTTCTTCGAAAATCATCCGACCCTACTGTCCCCTTCCTGATCGGTCAGCCGATCGATCAGGATCCTACCTGATCGGTCACTAGACCGATCAAGACCAGGCCAGTCCGATCAGGCCAGAGCCTGATCGGTCTGGGCTCCATCAGATCGAACGGTGATCCGTTCAGATGCATTAAAATCTGGTTGGTGGACCGATCCACCAACCGATTAACTCCTCCCAAAACCCTTCACTTTCGAACCCTAGCGCCGAAACCTCCCACTCGCGCCACCTTTGCTTCATGCGAGAGCTCTCCAGTGCCTTCTTCTCCCTCCTTTCCGTGCGTGCAAGTTGGTGCGAAGGTCTCTACGGGCGTCCCCTGTTCTCTGCAAGTTCACGGTTTGCTCCAGTCTTCTGCGTTTCTGTCTTGCACCGAGGCTTCTTCTGCGCAAGCTTTTTCCCTTTGCGACTCAAGAACTCTACTAATGACACCAAAGTGAGTTTTTGGCTTCGATTTTCTTGCAAATCAGTTCATAAAACTATGCTTTGAAGCTAACCATGGTTTGGTGTTGTTCTTGGTGTGGTGCTGTGACCCTCGTGTATTTGCCGTGACCTTACTTTCTCACCAAATGATCAAATCGATTTTTCATCTCACTATTGTTCTACTTTTGATCTTGATTTAATGTCTATCTTATGATTGGGTCTTATCTTTCATGATTAATCTGGTTCATATGATTACCCTTTGATGATCAACTCTTGTATGTGTGATTCAACCTATGTCCATCTTGCTCAATCGATTCAAACCGTGTGTGATCACTTCCCTGGTTAAATTATGATTGTATGATCAATTCAAATCTATAGGAAATCTTCTAAAGGGAAAGATGCTGTTGAGGGCAGCTCAAGGGGGAAAGCCCCCTCTTCCTCTACACCCTCCAAGAGGCCATAGCCCTCTTCGAGCTCTAGATTTCCAAACGCCTCCTGTGAGCAATCCTTCCAATCAAAGACTTTCAAAATGCTACCCTGCCGATCAATCGATGTCCCCTTCCTGACTGAGTATTGTCCATCAGTCATGGAGATAGTCCTGCATTACAATCTTGGTTTCCTTCTCTCCTTAGAGCGAACCATCAACTATGACCTAGTCTCGGAGTTTTACAATAACCTTCAGCAGGGTCCTCAAGGCGATTTCGAGTTTACTACTCGAGTCGCCAAACGGACTCTCGATTTTTCCTATGACATACTTGCCGATTTTCTGGGTGGTCGACGATCACCAAATATGTATTCGATCTATCCCGAGCTTCCTAATCCTCTATTAGCACCATTTGCAGATGTTACCCCTGATTCTATCCATCAGTATTTCTTCGGTCATCCCCGCCCAGACGGTCTTGATGAGCTGGGCTCTGATTTTCCTACCTTTGCTGCTCTACGTCTCTCTCCCACTAACTACATATTATTCAAGATCATCACGAATTGTATACTCCCAATCACCTCCAAACCTTTAGCTGAGATTCGACCCTATCACTGCCTGATGCTCTACGGCATGCACCGCCGTTTGGACTTCGATATCATGGAGAGCATCTTCCAGTCCATCTTATCTTATCGAGAGCCCAGCCGCCGCACGGTATACATGCCTTTTGGTCGCGTCATCACCGACTGGCTCATGTCAGTCGGTATTGATGTCACCAAGGGTCGGACTATGCCTATGGTCCGACAGGATTGCAGACTTGGCCGGTGAGCATTCGCCAAGTCCGGCATCATGGTTCGGGAGCACGACCGGGCGTTGGTTTGGAAAGATGGTAGGGTCCTTGGTGAGTTACCTAGGGGAGGTCCACAGGTTCAGGCGCCAGCCGATGCTGCTGCTGATTATGACGACGAGCCGGAGCCAGATCTGCGCTGGCAGATCTCAGAGCTGGATCAGACGATACAGGAGGTTATTCAGTTGGGGGCGACAGATCGTGAGGAGTTTCGGTCTGGCTTTCTCTCCCTCGATTGCTGACTGACCAGGATCGAGACCGAGGTCTCAGGGACCCATACACTCCAGCAGACATGGTATGATGAGTGGCGCAGCCACACATTTCCAGAAGGTGCACCTTCTTCGAGTACTGCACCAGGGTCCTTTGCTCCTACTGATACCACGATGGATGATCTCGTGGATGATGACGATCCTCCCGCTGATGTTTGAGCTTGGATGTCTCTTACCTTTCCTTGTGGTCTATGTGGATGATTTGTGTGACTTTTGGGCTGTATGCCCTGTGACTTGCTTATTGTGGCCTTGTGCCACACGTATCTTGCTACTTGTCTGGATATTTTATGCTTTGACTTGTCTGATCTTAGTATGCTTATTGTTGATGCTATGTTGTTTAAATGAGTTTTATCTGCATGTTTGCCACTTTGTCATGTTCATGCTTATAATGCCATGTTTACTTGATACATATGAATGTTATGACATGCTTTGTCAGTTGTTACTTCATGTTCGTATGATGCATGTGATTGCTATATCTTGCTCTATCTTTTTCACATGTGTTCGTATGGTTATCCAACAACCTATCACATCTTTATTGATTTGGGATACCCCTAGGGTTGAGGGGGAGTTTGTTTAAAACTTAACAGCCCCTCTAGCCCCTTTTCGGTGTTCGACAAAGGGGGAGAGTGTGGATTGCTTAAGTTTAGGATGATCATGTTGTAGGGGGAGGATCTGGATTCCCCTATGATTCTAAAGTTGAGCAATTGATTGAGAATCCCTAAACTTAAAATCGGATTGTCAAACAACAAAAAGGGGGAGATTGTTGATGCAGTCTGGCCCTGATTGTTGTTTTGGTGTTGACATCGATTTTAGTTTAGGTTGATTATGATTATGATGATTATGATTAAGTCCTGGTCGGGGATAAGGCATGGTATGGAAAATCCTAGTCTGGAGGGCTAGGTGTTGGAAAATCCTAATCTGGAGGGTTAGGTGTTGAAAATCCTAGCTTGGAGGGCTAGGTGTATGAAAAGTCCTAATTCGGAAGAGGTGGGTGAAAAGTCCTAGCTTGGAGGGCTAGGTGAAAAGTCCTAACTTGGAGGGTTAGGTGCAAATTCTCATCTTGGAGGATTAGGTAAAAAAGTCCTGGCTTGGAGGGTCAGGTGCCTAGCTTGGAGGGCTAGGTTGGATGATGTTCTAACTCGGAAGGGTTGGGTGAAAAGTCCTAGCTTGGAGGGTTAGGTGAAAAGTCCTAGCTTGGAGGGCTAGGTGAAAAGTCCTAACTTGGAGGGTTAGGTGCAAATTCCCAACTTGGAGAGTTAGATGGAAAAATCCTTAGCTTGGAGGGCTAAGGTGAATGAAACCCTAGCTTGGAGGTCTAGGTTTGAGTCCCTGGATCGGTCTGGGGACCGATCAGGGACATTGGCACGCTGCTCCTTCGTGGATCGGTCTGGTGACCGATCCAGCGATGTCTGATCGGACTGGTGACCGATCAGGGAGCGCACAGTGAGGTTGGGAACCTACTGTGTGGCTCCTGATCGGTCCGGTGACCGATCAGGGAGCAGGCTGCTTCCTCACTGCCTTGCACCTGATCGGTCTGGTGACCGATCAGGGAGCGGGAAGTGAGTGAGTTCCCTTGCTGTTCAAGTCCTGAACGGTCCGGTGACCGATCAGGGACTTAGGATCTGATTAAAAAATCACTGTTCATCTGTCCTGATCGGTCTGAGTGACCGATCAGGCTTCACTCTGATCGGTCTGGTGACCGATCAGGCTTTACTCTGATCGGTCTGGTGACCGATCAGGCTTCACTCTGATCGGTCGGGTGACCGATCAGGCCTGTATAGCCGTGAGGGCTGGGAATCCCAGCGAAGCAGTGGATCGGTCTGGTGACCGACCCACAAGCCCTGGATCGGTCCGGTGACCGATCACTATAATTTAAATTGCACTGTCAGATGCGGTCAGAGCGTCTGATCGTATCCGATTCGCTGCTGTTTTCTTCTGATATTTGATTTACTGTGTGATTTGCTGCTCTAACAGTCTGATTAAGTTGCAGGTGACAGGGGAGGATTCAAACACTCAAGGAGAGGTCAATGGAGGCTTTCCTTGGAGCAGATTTGTCCGATTCTCCATTTCAAGTTGCAACGGCCGAGCTGCAGACTGGAGCTGAGACTGGGGCTTGGCTGAGGGGATCTCAGGAAGACCAGAGAGGGCTCAGTGGTAGCTGGCGTTGGCAGTGTGGTAGCTGGAGGCTACGGAGGATGTTGTCACCTGGTGCTGTGTGGAGAATCGAAAGGGCGAAAGTTGGCTTCGTGGAAGCAGAGTTCGAAAACTTGTGTTCTTGCCGCGCCTTGTGTTCTCCACAACTTGCTTGCTGTGTTCTTGAAGTTTTCATCAATTTGAGCAAGCGATCGAGAAGTAATCATCCATTACTTGAGCGCTTGAAGGAGAGAACAAGGAGCTTGGAGTCCGACAGTGGGAAGACACGAAGAGGGGTTCTTGCGTGAGATCGCCACTGGGTGGAGCTCAGAGAAGCTTGCTGTGTTCTTGTCCTTGCTAAGTGGTTGAGTAAGATCCTTCTTGTTGTTTCTTTATGCTTAAACTTTATCTGTGATTGAAATGCTGTGGAGAGGTTTCTCCACCGAGAAGGAGGTTGCATTATATCCGGTGAAAATCGAGGCTTGATCTGCCGACGATCATGGGATCGCCCACCTTAAGGGCACGCCAAGGAGTAGGGGCAAGTTATCCCCGAACCTTGTAAACCCTCTTGTTAGCGATCTTGGTAGTTGTCTTTGTTTGCTTTCATTTCTGTTTTCGTTTATTGCACTGCTTCATTTTTCTTTGCTTTTTCCGTTGTGCTACTAATAAGTTGAGTGCAGAAAACTTACTAAGTGCCAAGAAAAAGTGATTGGCTATATTCACCCCCCCTCTCTCTAGCCATCCCGTTTCCAACACAGCTCACTAAGAAGGCAGTTAGGATTATGCTTAGTAGAATATGTTTACTCTATTTTTGGTTTCTTTTGATTTGAAAAATCAGCTTTTAAAAATAGTTTTAAAACTGCTTTACTGAATTTCAAAATCAATTTTTTAAAACATTTTTTTTGTTTTTTTACTTAGTTTTTCTTGAAAAAGTACCCCTTCAAAACTAGGCTTTTTTTCGCAAATGGACTTAGCCTAGGCCCTAACCCTAGAACTGCATGTACCTATAGATTTAGAAGCCAGCATCTCACAAACACCTTAGGATACTATTGATTGATAACCTAGAATGGGTTGAGATGCTTAGGTCTTTGCCTTAATTCAAGATGCTTTAAGTCAGTGCATCTGCAGTAATTGGGACACTAAATACAACTTAATAGTAATCAAGTTAAGTGTCAAGCTTAGACAATCTAACTTGAACAGAACACTTAACTCGACTAACCCTAGCGAAAACTACTGTTTATAACAGTTAGTAAATAGCTAATTGGGTTTAACAGGTCTCTACAGAGAAAATTTAAATTGGTTTGATTCAGTTTATCTTGCATTGGTTCAGTACAGCACATTATTCGGTTATATCATTATGCAAGATATTTGTTATTTTGTTATATTGGTTGGTTTTTTTTGATATATGGCAAAGGGGGAGAGATAGGAAAGGAGAGAAGCTTTAAAAAAAAAATTCAAAATTTTATCCTTTCTTTAAAAAAAAGTACTTAGTCTATTTCAACTTACTCTATTCTCATCCTTCAAAAGTACTTAGTCTAATTCTTTTCAAAACTCTTTCAAAAGTACTTAGTCTATTCAAAATTGCTTTCAAAAGCACTGCTTTCAAAAGTACTTACTCTATTTTACTCTTTCAAAGTACTTAACCTATTTCTTTCAAAACTGTTTTCAAAAGTACTTAGTCTAAATTTTGTTCAAAACAAAACTGTTTTCAAAAGTACTTAGTCTAAATTATTTTCAAAAGTACTTAGTCTAAATTATTTTCAAAAGAAAGCATTCTCTAGACTTATGCTATGTTCAAAATATCACTAAGTGCTTAAACTTCCCTAGAAAAGTTTCGAAGTACTAAAGAGATCAAAAACCTTTTAAAAGTACTTTCAAAAACTCAAAAGATGTTTTAGAAACTTTTTCTAAGTATAAAATTTTTTTAAATTTTCCTCTTGAAAAATCTTCTAAGTTTTGAAAAATTAATTCCATTATTTTGACTTAGAAAATTTTCAAATTCCACGAAACTTTGAAAAACCTAGGGGGAGATTCCTTCTAGGGGGAGGGAACTAAACTAGTTTATCATCTACTCTGATTAACTTAACTCTTTGAATCGGGTTGCCATAAATCAAAAAGGGAGAGATTATTGGTGCAGACAGCACCCTAGTCGAACCTGTGTTTTGATAAAGTCTTATTTGTTATCTAACATGCTGCTTGAGTGTGCAGATTGAAGTCCTAGCAAAGGAATGCTAGGCACCTAGCGAAGGAATGCTAGGCACTGAAACCCTAAGTCCTGGCGAAGGATAGCTGGGCACCTAGCAAAGGGCTGCTAGGATAGGAAGACCTAGCAAAGGACTGCTAGGCACTGTGCGAAGGACAGCCTGGGATCCAAGACCTAGCGAAGGACTGCTAGGCACCTGGCGAAGGATCGTCAGGATCCGAAGACCTGGCGAAGGACTGCTAGGCACCGGGCGAAGGACAACCTGGTATCCAAGACCTGGCAAAGGACCGCTAGGCAAAAGTCCAACCGGAGGAGCCGGTTGGCAACAGGTAAATTCTCCTGAGAGGAGTAGGTGAGAACGCGTTCCCCATCGAGGGAACAGTAGGCGTCGGTTCGACCTAGGGCTCCATTTTGGAGACCCAAAGTCAGAACCAAGACAGCTAAGGCTGTATACTCATAACATATTCTTGCCATATTGTATTTGCAACTAACCCTGGATGTTGGACCAAAGGAACGAGTCTCTGCAGCTCAGAACGCCTCAAAGGAGAGAGGCAGCAGCTGGGCAGGGCGCCCCTAGTGTCCCGGGCGCCCCCAAGGTGAAGGCAAAACAAGTTGAGCAAGAAACGCTTCGGAAGCTCACTGGGCGGGGCGCCCCCATGCTCCCGGGCGCCCCCCGTGCTCCTGGGCGCCCCCCGTGCCCAGGGCACCCCGCACTCAAGCCACTGACGGACCCGAAATATTAGGTTAAGTTGTCACGAAATTGTGAGTCCATCAGAATTTAGAATTTATAAAATGCTGGAAACCCTTTTTGCAATCAAAATATGAAAACGTAGTAAAGGGCCACAGGTCGTATTTTTCCTCGGGACTAGTTGATGTTGTGTGTTTCGAGCTTGTATTTATGTGTCGTTTATGAATTTGGGTTTCAAATAAAGCTTGGGTTTTAGGTTGCAATTCAGAAGTGAAAACACAAGGAAAAGGAGTAAATTGAACCAAGTTAATTAACTAGGCAATTGATGAACTTAACCAATAACAATGCAATCAAAGCACTTAAACAATTTTGGAAAACCAATCTGATACCAAATGCAAAACAATTGCTAAGCAAAGGTATAAAAGCAGTGATGGCAATTTTCGGCAACAAACAAGCTTAACACAATTAATAGCATGCGAAATTCAGAAATCGAACTTAATGCAAACTCAGCACAACCTGGCTACAAAATTTGGAAACAATTAAATGCAGAGAAATTCAGGAATCGAACTTAATCCCAACTGATTTCAAGCATCAATGCACACTGGATACTGCTTTTGACTTGATACCAAGATAAGAGAGGAACAAGCTTGATACGAAAGCAAGCTACTTGTGTGCCAAAAACTAATTCTAAATGTGAAGCTCTAAACTAACCATTCCAAAATGAAAACTGATTGATTCAACTTGGGAAACAAGGCTGATAGTAAAATTGCTATTCATGAACAAGAGAAAAACTTCAGAGCTGAAATCAGAAATTCCCAAGCAGCTCAATGCAGAAATTGAATGTGCAGGGACTGAAACTTGCAGAATTCGAATGTAAAAATTCAGATCTTGAAACAGAGATGGGGCTAAATGCAATATGCAGAGAATTCAGCAACTTGGCACACAGACAAGAAGGACTGAAAATGCTGAAAATTATGCGCAAAAATGCTCTGATCAAATCAGCTAATGCAACATGGAATGCAGGAAGGCAAGAAACTCTGCACCGAATTGAAGTACAGCAGCAGTTTTGGTGCGAAATCACTCAACACAACTGAAGATAAGTTCTTGAATCTAATATTCAAAATGGATGAGCTTAGAATTTCAGAGATGAAGCTAACAAATTCAGACACAGCTGACTGAAAAATAGATTCAGAAACGCTGAAGAAAATTTGCAGAAAACAGAATCTGAATACAGACATTCAGAATCAAGCAATTTCAGATCAGTTCTGAACAAATCGAATGCAGAAACAGCAATCAAACTCAGACCTAAGGTACAAAATGGAACGTTTTAAAAAGGATCTCGAGGAACTAATGTTTACTATCACATAAATCAGAACCTGTCGACCCATACGTGCCAAAATAAGAAGCTGCAGAATTGGGGTTTGATACACACAAGCTGATCTTACTTTCAGAAATAGAACTGAATGGAAAACAAACTCAACTCTAATGCATTGACATACCAATTGTGATTTTCAATTGCAGGGAATAAACGAAACATAAACTGAATTGGAACTAAGTTGAAAAATTCAGAAACTAAAAGAAATCTGCAAAAACAGGGCTGATACGGGCTGCACAAACTGATACGGAAGTAGGAAATTGTAAAGCAATTGAAATTAAATGAAGTATTAACTAGATAAGCTAGCTAACTACTGAAAGAAACAAATTCGAACCACTAATTAAGCAGAAACAATTCAAAACTGAACCTAAGGTAGCTGACACAAAAATTCAGAAACAAACACTGCAGAATTCGAAAATTACAGCTAATTGCAATGGAATTTAACTAAGCAAAGCCTCAATCTCTCATCTCAGCTCACAAATCCTTGCTGTCACTCAAGGATTAGCCTCGAATTGAGAAATAAGCAATCCATACAAGAAAATTACAGCAGCTGGATAAAATGTTCAGAAATGAAATGGCACGCATTCAGAAATGAAAATTACATCTAAAACTCGAAAATTAAATAAGAAAACTATCCTCAATCACTCTATTAGGTCAATAACTCCTTGTTCGTCACGCAAGGGTGAGCCTCAAACCCGTAAGCTCAGCAAACAATTGAAAAACAACTCAACAATTCAAATCCAGCTCTCACTCTGAACCAAACTGAAATCCAAATCGATTTCCTCAATCTGGCATTGTCCAATTGCGCGGATGGTGTGGGGATGAACCAAGCACTCCAGGGAACCCCTCTGAACTGCTCGGATGGATAAAGGATGGAGCAAAACCGAGATTGAAGCAATAAATGACAGAGCTATGGAAACCTCACAACAGCTCTATTTTGGCCAATTCGGAGCTGGAAATTCACCGAGAACCTTCCCAATAGCCTAGCAATTGATCTAGTAGAAGAATTGAGGGGTCGCGCCCCTTGGATTGAAGAAAACTAGCTAAGAAAATGAAGAACACGAAGAAGAAAGTGTTGCGGCGAGGAAACGCGACGAGGAGAAGCTGCGGCGGAATTTTCCTTAAGTAATTAACATTGGACGGCTCAGATTGATTTGAGGAGATCCAACGGCTGATCTTGCTCTGATTTGATCCAAAATTTGATGATGATGATCTGGAGTCAGGATCTGCCTCGTGGTAGCTCGGATCCTCCAGATGTGCAACGGATGGTCCAGATCACCCTAATCTTTGAATGGACGATCTAGAGCCCTCCGAGCTTGATCCAACGGTTGATTTAGCTCTGATTGGGATGAAACCTTCAGATCTTGATCAGAGTGCTTGATCAACCCTAGCCCTATCTCGGATTGCTTCAGATGGTCCCGGATGGCTCAGATCTAGCCGCTTTTGAATCGGACGGCCCAGATTAATCCGAAACTTGATAACTCGATCCGGGTCCACTTCCGACTCAAGTTTGACCCAGTATGCCCTAGGTCCAGGATCCTTTCATGCCTACAAAAATATATCAGAAAATTAGTGGTCAAATAATCCAAAAATGTGCAAATTTGCAATTAAGTCCAAAATAAGAGGAAATCCTAAAACCTAGGGTAAATTCACAATTAAGCAATAAAAACATAGGTCAAACATGGATTTTAGCAATTAAAATAATCAACAAAATGGTACTTATCAGCCACCGAAGCGGATAACTCTTATCCAGCCGAGAAGCTCGCTGAAAAGGTCAACCAGGGCACCCCCAGCGTCCCGGGCGCCCCCAGAGTCAATCCCCAGCCCTATTCGAGTGGGATAAGGGCTGACCGAGGTAACTCCGGATCGGTTGACACGTGGGGGGGGGCCCAACGTTCAGGGCGCCCCGAAGTGCTATAAATAGCACCCAACACCAAGGCTTCTTGCAATCAATTCTTCCAACGCATTCACGCTCTTCTACTCCCGCGCTCTGCTCCGGAAACCTCCCGACTCGAGATACAAGCGCCGACGATGTCCCTCTGCTCTGAAAATACAATCTACACCGGATGTCGGTAACGAAGAGCTGCTTTTAAGTTTACTGTACTATTCTTGTAATACATTTTGTAAACTGTTTTTGCGCACATATAGAATTGCCCGCAGTAAACGGTCAACGACCGTGGGCCTTGGAGTAGGAGCCGACCGTGACTCTAAACCAAGTAAAATCGTGGTGTTCGCCTGTGTTTTACTTTATTTATTTCCGCTGCTAATTCTCTTTTACAAATCCGAACGTTTTATGATATTCACCCCCCCTCTATCGTTATTCTCGATCCAACAGAATTGTCTTGGATACAAATTTGATTTCACTTGATTGGAGAAGCTTTAAAATTGGTTGGAACTTTGGTTGTTGACATGAATTGGATGCAAATTTGAAGATCAAAGTAATTAAAATCTGAGTTTCAGATTAAATTTGAACATACCTATTTTAAGATTTTTAATCCGTAAGGACACAACCTTCTCTTGATTGATGATGTGGAGAAATACAATTTTGGGTAGGGGAACCCCTGTTAGGATCAAAGGAATTAACTCTGATTGTATTAGGTTTTGAAAGGGGTGTTTGAGACAAGGGTTTCTGAAATGTATCAGGGCAGAAACTCCTCTGAAATCTCTGATCGATCCATAGACCGATCAGAAATCACCTCAGAATTTGGGTCCTTCACAGAAAAGTCTTCTGTATCGATCCTGATCGGTCCATCGACCGATCAGGACTCTCCTTGATCGGTCACCTTGATCGATCAGGCTGTTTCTGATCAGTCAGGCAGAACGATCAGGATCAGCTGATCAAAATCCTAATCAAACTCTGATAAACCAAACCTGATCTGTCCACCGGCCGATCAGGCTGTTCCTGATTGGTCAAGTAGACCGATCAGGGCTGCTTCTGATCGGTCAGCAGACCGATCAGGAGTTTAGGTATCGAATAATAAAGCAATCAAAAGTCTCCCTGATCGGTCCACTGACCGATCAGGCTGTTCTTGATCGGTCAAGTGGACCGATTAGGACTCCTCCTGATTGGTCTGCCGACCGATCAAATCAGGTCTGATCGATCAGGGAACTCCCTGATCGGTCCAAAAATCTTCTGATCGATCAACCGTTTGATCTTTCACATTAAAACTAGTTGGCGATCGGTCCACCAACCTATTAAATCACACTTCCCCTTACTCCTTCAACCCTAGCCGCCGAACACCTTCTTCCTACTCTTCCTATGAGTTATGTCTGTCTCCTGTGTGATCTGTGACTGAGAGTTCTTCCTCTCTGCGAGTTCTCTTGCGCAAGCTCTGGTTCTTTCTCTTGCGGTTTCTCTTCGTCTCTATTGCACGAGCTCTGTTGGGTTCTTCTCAACCAACCAACTTCATGGCACCCAAGTAAGATGCTCTTGTGTGGTTTTTCTTTCCTAATTGTCTTATACATGTGTATTTTGGAGAACTAATCAATATGTTTCATACTTATGCCGTGCCCTTAACCCTAAACCCTAAAACCATTTTTGTGTCGTGTCCCTCATTGATCAAACCATTTTATGTGCCATGATCTACACGGATTAAACCATGTTTGTGCCGTGACCTTCACTGATCAAACCATTTCTGTGTCGTAACCTAATTCCCAACATTAGGAAATCTTCCAAGGGTAAGGCTCCTGCTGAGGGAACTTCCAAGTCCAAAGCCCTTTCATCATCTAGACCCTTCGATTCCGGCAGACCTCAACCCTCTACCAGTCCTAGATTCCTAAGCGCATATTTTGAAAAAGCCTTTGAGAATTCCACTTTTAAACTTCTCCCCTGTCTAACGGTGGATAAATCATTTGTATATGAACACTGTCCATCCATAAGATAGGTTATCAAGTATTATAATCCGGAATCATTTCTTTTCCTGGAATGCGATATCAACTTTGACTTAGTATCAGAATTCTACAATAATCTTCATCACGGTGCTGGCACTATTGGGTATTCTACCCGAGTGGCCAGGATAAACATAGATTTTACTTACACCAATTTCTCGGAGTATCTGGGCTTTTGTCAATTACCGAATATCTATCCCATATTCCCTTGCACTCCAGACCCTTTACCGGTTCCATTCTTGGGAGTCACCCCGGGTTCCATTTACGAGTATTTTTTTGGACACCACAGGTCGGATGGCCTTGATGAGCTAGACACTGATTTCCCCACTTTTGCTGCTCTTAGACTCTCCCCAGTTGATTATATTCTCTTCAAAATTATCACAAACTGCCATCTACCGATCACCTCAAAACCCTTAGTAGAGATCCGTTCTTACCACTGCCTCATGCTGTATGGGATGCATCGACACCTAGATTTTGACATCATGTTGAGTATTTACCAGTCCATCATCTACTATAAGGATCCCGGGCGTCGTATGGTTTATATGCCTTTTGGTCACGTTATTACTGACTGGCTCTAGTTAGTCGGTATAGATGTGTCCAAGGGCAGGGATGTGCCGATGGTTTGGCAAGACTGCAGACTTGGGAGACGCGCGTTTTCCAAGTCTGGCATCATTGCCGATGCCTTGGGGCTTAGGTGGAAGGTGGGAGGGGGCTTGGGGCGCTTCCACGGGCACCACATATTCAGGTAGCCGCTGATCCAGCCGGATATCATGGTGCGCCCGCCGCTGCTGCTGAGGATGACTACGAGGCGGAGCCAGATCTCAAATGGCAAATCGCCGAGCTCAAGCAGACGATGGATCACAGATTTCACATGGTAGAGCTCGGGCAGCAGAAGATCCGGTCTGAGATTTCTGGGATGCGTGCCGAGCAGCGGGAGATGTATGCTGCGATGCATGCATGGATGGCGGGTCATCTGCCACAGCAGACATTTTCTGGCTTTCCGCCATCCAGCAGCATTGCTCCAGGGAGCTTTCTGCCTATTGATGACACTGCATTCGATCCGATGCAGTCTGATGTTCCTCATGACTCCGCCGATCAGGATTGATTTCTTTTGTTGTATTCTGGTTTATGACTTTTGTTTGATAATTATCTGTGACTTATATCATTTTGAGGTAGTTACTTGTTTTGGTGTTGTTTACTTCCTTGTCATATGATGCATATGAGTGCCTGCATTGCTATATTTATTTCATATGCTTTTCATATGATTTTCAATTATCACTCGATGTTGTTTTTGGTTTTGGGGAGAGACCCTTGTTTAAGGGGGAGTTGTCTAAAACTTAATAACCAGACCCTTTTCGGAGTTTGACAAAGGGGGAGTGGTTGGTTAGTTAAGTTTTGGTTTTATTACGAACTTAATTATTGTAGGGGGAGGACTCTGATTCCCTTGCGATAATGAAATTTGACTTCTAATACCTAAACATAAATCGGGTTGTCAAACAACAAAAAGAGGGAGATTGTTGATGCAGTCTGACCTGATTGTTGTTTTGGTGTTGACACCGATTTAAGTTTAGTTGAGTAAAATAAGTTTGGATTAAGTCCTGGTCGGGGACTGGGCATGAACCCCGGTGAGTAAAACCAGGTCCTAGTGAGTGAACCTAGGTGATGGAAACCCCGGTGAGTGAAGCTGGGTCCTAGTGAGTGAAGCTAGGTGACGAAAACCCTAGTGAGTGAAGTCAGGTCCTAATGGGTGAAGCTAGGTGACGAAAACTCAGGTGAGTGAAGCCGGGTCCTAGCGAGTGAAGCTAGGTGAAGGAAACCCTGGTGAGTGAAGCCAGGTCCTAGCGAGGGAAACTCGGTGAAGAAAATCGTAGTGAGTGAAGCTAGATTGGACTAAGTGTCGGTGAGTGAAATTGGGCATGAAGTCTTGGTCCGGTGGACTGAGCATTAAGTGTACTAGTCGGAGAGGGCTTGGGAGCTTGTTCTCCGGACCAGACTGAGTCAGAGAAGGCAAGGGAGCCTGTTCTCTGGACTTAGGGTCGAAATGGTCGGAGCTGGATCGGTCTGGAGTCCGATCAGGGAGTTGGCACGAACTCCCTCAGTTGTGGATCGGTCTGGAGTCCGATCAGGGAGTTGGCACGAACTCCCTTGATACTAGATCGGTCTGATGACCGATCCAGGGTGTCTGATCGTTCTGGTGAATGATCAGAAACATTCTGTGTAGTTTTTGATCGTTCTGGTGAGCGATCAGTAACAGAACAGAAGGGTTCTAGAGAAAACCCTGATCGGTCTAAGCGACCGATCAGGGCCATCTTGGACCGATCAGGATGGCTCCTGATGGTCAAGGAGTGACTTGATCGGTCACTATGACCGATCAGACCCTAACCTGATTAGTCAAGTGATCGATCAAGGGGTTAGGGTTGTAATGATCAGGCTGTGGCCTGATCGGTCAGTGAACTGATCAAGCCGTGGGTGGGTTCTTGAATCTAAACCCTGATGAAGTTCAGGATCGGTTTGGTGACCGATCCCTGATCAATGATCGGTCAATGAGATCGATAAGATCGTTACTGGATCGATCAGAGTTGAGTCTGATCGGTCAGAGGGGTCACTGATCGGTCGGGTGACCGATCAGCGCCTCAAAACTTTAATTTGAATCACTGTCAGACTTCCTGATCACTTCTGATTTCTACTGATTTCTTTCTGATACATTTGATTTGCTTCGCTAATCACTCTGTTGAATGTGCAGGTGATTCAGAGACGATACAAACCAAGAAGGAGGGTCTATGGCGACTTTCATGATGGCAGGTTTGTTTATTTTTTGTTCGCAGGATTCAATGGCTTCTGGCGGGCTGGCGACTATCTGGCGTGCTGGCGACTGACCTGAGGCTCAGCTGAAGGGGTCTTCAGTGGACTTAGCACTCAGTGGAGGTCAGTGGGTCAGCGATGACGGAGCTGTGGTTCAGTGGTTGTAGACGCGCTTGGTGATGAGCAGAAGGGAAGCTTAAGAGAAGGCTGGCGAAGCAGAGACAAGTAACTTTGCGAGTCGATCAGAAACCAAGCAGACACAACGAGAACGAAGAGCTGAGTGAAGGTTCTTGTGTTAGGGTTGTGCTGTGTTGTGTGTTGTGCTCTGTGAAGTTTCTCCTTCGCGCTTTCTGTGCCTGTGCTTAAGGTTCCATCTGCAAGTTCCTTCTCGTGGTCTCCTATACTTAACTTATACATTTCTGAGATCTGTGGAGAGGTTACTCCACCGAGAAGGAGTTTTGATTATCCGGATTTTCGGGCCTTGATCTGCCGACAATCAAGGGATCACCCACCTCACGGGCACGCTAAGGAGTAGGGGCAAGTTATCCCCGAACCTTGTACATCTCTCTGTTAGCGTTTGTTTTCTATCTATTCTGTTTCTTTGTTTCAGCTGCTAACCCTGATCACATAATGAACCAAAAAGAAGCCAGTTTTAAGTGGCTGGCTATTTACACCCCCATCTCTAGCCATCCAAGGTCCATCACTTACGCAACTTGGCTGGCTCTGGTCAGGCCATCGACTGCAGACGTGGAGACGCTAAGTTGCTCACGCAACTTGGCTGGCTGCAAGCAGCCATTCTTGTTGGGGCAATCGACCTAAGGATGATCGGGAAGATCATGGTTTTGATGTGTATGTCAACATGGTTAAGGTTAGGGTGTTATCTTGTTAATTGATATGTGTGATTGAGTTTGCAGGACATAGAGAATCACACATGGAGGACTTATCTGAGGGACGAGAGCCGATGGAAGAGGACTCCAAGGGCACGCCGGGAAGTGGACTTCAAAGGGCACACGTGAAGGGTGGCATGGAGGCAAGCCAAGGGAAGGCTTGTGTGCGCATCCGAGGGACGATAGCTGATGGAAGAAGATTTCAAGGGGTAAGCCAAGGGAGTGTACTTGAAGGCACATGTGAAGGAGGATCTTTGGAGTGAGGAAGAGTGTTTGTACAAGCTTGGCAGTCGACTAGTAGAAAGGCAGTCGACTGCCAGCAAGAACAGAAACTCACAGAATGTTTTCGACCCTAGACCAGTCGACTGCCCCAGGGACAGTCGACTTGTAACCCCGAAAACTAGCCGTGGGTTAGCCGTTGGCTAGCAATTAAGGCTAGACCAGTCGACTGCCCCAGGGCCAGTCGACTGGTGTTGGGCTGGATGACTCTAGGAGTTGTCCTTTACTCTTATTTAAAGGGTGACTTTTTGGCACGATAAAGGTACGGTTCTTGAGGGTACCAAGGTGTTGTTCGTGCTAAAAGTCCTCAGTTCTTCCTCTCACTTTTAATTCCATCTTGTAAAGAGGAAGAAGATAACCATGTAAACATTTTCTCCACCTTGAAGGAGGCTTTTCATAGTGGAGAGTGTGCTCATACGTGGATCCTTGGATTAGTCACCTCTCGGAGGTAGATACCAAGTAAATTCTCGGTGTTAGCATTGGTTTTCATATATTTCATTATATTGTTTGTATTGTGCTAACCATCTTGTAGAGAAAGTTCGAGAATAGTTCTATTCACCCCCCCTCTAGAAAGCGTCACGATCTAACAAGTGGTATCAGAGCCGGGTCGCTTCGGGAGAACTCACCGTCGACCGGAGTATCAAGAAATGACATTTCAAGTGGTCTATAGCACTGCAAGGCCACCGTTCTTCGACGGAAATGACTTCGCCTATTGGAAAGGTAAGATGGAGTACTATTTGATGAACGATATTGAAAACTGGATGAGTATTGTAGAGGGCTTCGATGCACCCGTCAATGAAAGTGGAGAGCTACTACCAATGAGAGCTTGGACAAAGGAAATCATGAAGAAAGCGCATGCAAACGCGAAGGCCACCACAACGCTTCAATGTGGATTGTCAGAAGAGCAACTCATCATAGTGGGGCCTTTCAAGAGCGCAAAGGAACTTTGGGAGAAGCTCGTCGAACTCAATTAAGGATCAAATGAGTCGAGGAGAGCAAAGAAGGACCTCTTGGTTGCCCAACTACAATCGCTCTTAATGAAGGCAAACGATACGATAAGCCAACTACATGGAAGGGTCGAAGAAATAATCAATGAGCTCCATGTAATTGGTGAGAAAGTTGAGAACCGAGATCTCATGAGGTATGTTCTACAATCATTCCCTAGGACTACATTGTGGGCATCAATGGTTGATGCCTACAAAGTATCAAGGGATCTCTCTACGGTAAAGTTAGATGATTTATTTTGTGAATTTGAGTTACATGAGCAAGCTAACATTTCTTCTAAAGAAAAAGGTGTAGCATTTATTGTAGAAAAGGAAAAGAAAAAGAAGAAGGAGAGGAAGAAGATCATCTACTCTTCTTCATCCGAGTAGGAGGAGTCTAGTGCCTCCATGGATAGTGACCAAGAAGCCTACATGGTAAGGAAAATGGGAAGATCTTTTAAAAGTTTTTCTAACAAGTCTTATGGTAGGAAAGGGTCAAGAAGCAAGAGCAAAGGGAAGGACATTATTTGCTACAATTGTCATCAAAAGGGCCATATGAAGAATGAGTACCCACAATTAAAGAAAAGAGAAGAAAAGAAGGAGGAGAAAAAGAAGAGTCAAAAGAGGAAGTCAAAAGAAAAAGGGAAGAGTGCCACAAACCTAAAAGCTACTTGGGATGATCCATCATCTTTAGAGGAAGAAGAAGATCATGTGTCACACTTCGCACTAATGGGAGTGGACAACTTGGAGTCGTCCGAAGATGAGAGAAGTTCAAGTAGTGAAGATGAAAGTGAAGGATCATCATCTGAATCTGATGTATCGGTAAGTGAGGTATATAGCTTACCCTCCTCTACTCTTGTCAAAATTATTACTAGTACAAATGTTGATTTGGCTAAGGCTAGGAGAAAAGTTAAAGAATTGAAAAATGAAGTTTGCATGCTCAAATTAGAATCCATGAAACTTTAGGACAATTTGCATGTTTCCTCTACCATGTCAAATGATTCATGTTTGGAAAAAGAAAATAGGGAGCTAAGGTAAAAGGTAGAAGACCTAACCAAGGCACTTAGGAAATTTCAAGTTGGCTCTAGCAACCTTGATATGATCATAAATAGCCAAAGAGCCGTGTATAACAAAGCCGGGATAGGTTATAGGCCAAAAACCAAGGAGGTAGCATTTGTTTCACTTATGGGTAGAAAGGGTGCCTCTAGGGGACAAGGTGTTAAGAGAAATACAAAGAAGGCTTGAGTACCAAAGAAATATTTAAATAATTCTTGTGGAACTAACATTTGGGTACCAAAAGCATGTGTTTTCCGTGTTGTATAGGTGAAGGTGAAGGAAGCCTCACAAATGTGGATTGTAGATAGTGGGTGTTCAAGACATATGACCGGAGATGTGAGCAAATTCTCCACCATTAGCTATCTAAGGGAAGGAACCTGTCATTCGGAAATAGTGGGAAACTCAAAATAATTTATAGGGGCACCATTGAGGTATCTCTTACAATCAAAATTAAGTTCTTTTAATTAAGGATATGAAGTTTAATTTACTTAGTGTAAGTCAACTTTGTGATGCGGGATATAGGGTTGAGTTTCATGCTAGAAAGTGTTTAATTAGACAAAATGGATCCGAAAGTATTATGCTAGAAGGATATAGAGAAGCTAACCTTTATTATCTTAATCTTGCTTATGTTTCTAATAATTTTCCTAAGTGTCTCATATCTAAAGAAGAAGAAGGATAGTTGTGGCACCGACGAGTTGGGCACATCAATATGAAGAATATTGCAAGAGTGGCAAAAGAGAAATTGGTGAAGGGGCTCCCCATGATCAAGTATGAAAAGACTAAGATGTGTGATGCATGCCAAGAGGGTAAATAATCTAAATCATCACACAAAGGTAAAACCCTAACTAGCACTACTTTACCTTTAGAATTATTACATTTGGACCTATTTGATTGTCATAGCACTCCCTACTTTACCTTTAGAATTATTACATTTGGACCTATTTGATTGTCATAGCACTCCCTCACTAGTAGGGAGTAAATATTGTTTGGTAATTGTAGATGATTTTTCTAGATTTAGTTGGGTATTTTTCATGAAACATAAGGATGATACCTTAGAGATACTTGTATGATTTAGTAAGAGGGTTGAAAATGAAAAACACCTCAGGATTAACTGAATTAGGAGTGTCCATGGTGTTGGATTGAGAGAAAACGATAGAGGGGGGGTGAATATCGTAAGTCGTTTCGGTTTGAAAAAGAGAATACGCAACGGAAAAATTAAAAACAAAACAACACACGAACACCAAGATTTTACTTGGTTCGGAGTCGCGGTCGGCTCCTACTCCAAGGCCCACGGTCGTTGACCGTTTACTGGGAGCAATTCTATATGTGCGCAAAATCTTACAAACAGTTGTACAGTAGTAAGTGTAGTAAGAATACAATTAAAAATTGACTCTTCGTTACCGACGCCCGGTGTAGATTGTTCTTCGGTGCATAGGGTCATCGCCGGCACTAGAATCTCGAGATGAAGAATTTCTGGAGCAGAGCGCGTGAGTTGAAGAGTGTATTGGCGTTGAAAAATTTGTTGTCCAAAGCCTTGGGATCGAGGGGCTTTTTATAGCCTCCCGGGGCGCCCTGAACATTGGGGGCGCCCCCCCCCCCATGTGTCACCCGATCCGAGCAAATCTCGGTCACTCGAATAGGGCTGAGAGTTGACTGTGGGGGCGCCCGGGACGCTGGGGGCCCCCTGGTTGACCCTTTCCGCGGGCTTCTCGGCTGGATAACCTTTATCCACTTCATTGGCTTGAGCTCGGGGTGCCCTGGGCGCTGGGGGCGCCTGGGAGCACGGGGGCACCCGGGAGCATGGGGGCGCCGCGCCTAGTAAGCTTCCGAAGCGTACTCTTGCTTAACTTATTTTGCCTTGACCTTGGGGGCGCCCGGGACACTGGGGGTGCCCTACTCAGCTGTTGCCTCTCTCCTTTGAGGCGTTCTGAGCTGCAGACACTCATTCCTTCAGTCCTGCATCCAGGGTTAGTCCATAACAACATAAAGCAATCAAGTATTAGTTTTATACAGCCTTAGCTGTCTTGGTTCTGACTTTGGGTCTCCCAAATGGAGCCCTAGGTCGAACCGACGCCTACTGTTTCCTCGATGGGGAACGCGTCCTCACCTACTCCTCTCAGGAGAATTTACCTGATGCCAACTGGCTCCTCCGGTTGGACTTTTGCCCAGCAGTCCTTCGTCAGGTGTCTAGCTGTCCTTCGCCAGGTCTTCAGTACCAAGCAGTCCTTCGCCTGGTGCCTAGCATTCCTTCACTAGGTCTTCGACTCCTAGCAACCCTTCGCTAGGTGTCCAGCTGCCCTTCGCTGGGTCTTCGATTCCAGGCAGCCCTTCGCCTGGTGCCTAGCAGTCCTTCACTAGGTCTTCGATTCCAGGCAATCCTTCGCCTAGTGCCTAGCAGTCTTTCGCTAGGTCTTCAATCTGCACACTTAAGTAGCATTTTAGACAAACAAAACATCTTAACTTTTGAACCCTTTGCCATTGATCAAAACACAGGTTCGACTTGGGTGTTATCTGCACCAACAATCTCCCCCTTTTTGATTTATGGCAACCCGGTTCAAAAAGTTAAGTTAATCATAACAGATGAAATAAAATTTTAGTTTCCTCCCCTGGAAGGAATCTCCCCCTAGGTTTTTCAAAAAGTTCGTGGGGTTCTAAAAGAAATTTCTAAGTCTAAGGATGGAATTAATTTTTCAAATACTTAGAACAATTTTCAAAAGAAACTTTAGAAATATATTTTCCAAAAAAAAATGGTTGTGCACTTTTTGAAGATTTACACTTAACAAGGATTTCAAGTTAGAAGAAAAGAAACATCTTCTGAAGTTTTAAGTACTTAGCAAAATTTACAACTGCTTAAGTTAGAAAATTTTTTTGAAAAACAGCTTGAGTTTAAGTACTTTCGAAGAAGGTTTTTGAAAACAACTTAAGTTTAAGTACTTTAAAAAAAGGTTTTAAAGCAGCTGAAGTTTAAGTGCTTAAAAAAAGGTTTGAAAGCAGCTGAAGTTTTAAAAAAAACTTTGAAGAAAAACTTAGTACTTTTGAAAATAGATTAAGTACTTTTTGAAGAAAGGATAAAGTTTTGAAATTGAAAAAAAATTTAAAGCTTCCTTGATAAAGTTTTGAAATTGAAATTTTTTTTAAAGCTTCCTTTCCTATCTCTCCCCCTTTGCCATATATCAAAAACAAAGCAATATAGCAGAAAAAAGATAAATAAATTGCATAAAGTGCTGTACTGAACCAATTCAAGATATGAACTGAATCAAACCAATTTCAATTATCTCTTTAGGGTCCTGTCTAACCCATTTAGCTACTTACTAACTGTTATAAACAGTAGTTTTTGCTAGGGTTAGTCGAGTTAAGTGTTCTGTTCAAGTTAGATTTTCTAAACTTGACACTTAACTTGATTACTGTTTAAGTTGTATTTAGTGCCCCAATTACTGTAGATGCACTGACTTAAAGCATCTTGAATTAAGACAAAGACCTAAGCATCTCAACCCATTCTAGGTCATCAATCAATAGTACACTAAGGTGCTTGTGAGATGCTGGCTTCTAAATCTATAGGTGCATGCAGTTCTAGGGTTAGGGCCTAGACTAAGTCCATTTGCGAAAAAGCCCTAGTTTTGAAGGGGTAATTTTTGAAAATAAAACTAAATCGAAAAAAAAAATTTAAATGCTAAAAAGATTTTTCAAGCTGATTTTGAAATTAAGTAAAGCTTTTTTAAAATTGTTTTAGAAACTGATTATAAATCAAGTAACGCAGTAAGAAAATCAAAAGTAGAGTAAACCTATTCTACTAAGCATAATCCTAACTGCCTTCTTAGTGAGCTGAACTCAGACTCAGGTAGGGGTTTGGTGAATATGTCAGCTAGGTTAGACTTAGAGTTTACATGCTTAAGGACTATTTCACCCCTGGCTACATGATTTCTTACAAAGTGGTGTTTAACTTCTATGTGTTTAGTTCTACAATGTTGGATTGAGTTCTTAGTTAGATTAATTGAGCTTATATTATCAATGAAGACTTGAGTACGGGTGTAGTTAAGCTGAATGTCCTTAAGAGTGTGCATCATCCATAGTAGTTGTGCTACACACTCTCCTAAAGCAACATACTCAGCTTCAGTTGTGGATAGAGCTACACAGTGTTGTTTTCTGCTGCACCAACTTACTAGACTATTTCCTAATAGTTGGAAGCTTCCACTTGTACTCTTTCTATCTAATTTACAACCAACGTACTCAGAATCCGAGTATCTTGACAAGTCAAAGGTTGAGGTCCTAGGATACCAAATCCCTACATTTAAGGTGCCCTTAACATATCTTAGTATTCTTTTTAGGGCTGCTAAGTGCGTTTCCTTAGCACATGTTTGGTATCTAGCACACATTCCTACGGTAAAAAGAATATCAGGTCTACTGGCTGTAAGGTACAGTAGACTCCCAATCATACTTCTATATAGTTTAAGATCTACTGGTTTACCATTAGGGTCACTATCTATTTTTACATTTGTGGCCATGGGGGTACTTATGCTTTTAGAGTTGTTCATTTTAAATTTCTTTATTAACTCTTTAGCATATTTGAATTGATGGACATAGTTTTCATCCCTAGTTTGTTTAATTTGTAACCCTAGGAAAAAGTTAAGCTCACCAACTAAGCTCATTTCAAACTCGTTTTCCATTATTTTTATGAATTCTTTTAAAAAATTAGAATTGGTGGACCCAAAGATTATGTCATCGATGTAGATTTGGGCAATAAAGATTTCTTTTCCTAAGGTTTTAATAAATAGGGTTGAGTCAATTTGTCCTTGTTTAAAGTCTTTAGAGATTAGGTAAGTTGATAAGGGTTCATACCAGGCCCTAGTTGCTTGTTTTAATCCATAAAGTGCCTTAGTGAGTTTGTAAACATGGTCAAGTCTTTCTAAGTCTTCAAACCCAGGGGGCTGTCCTACATAGACTTCTTCCTTAATGAATCCATTTAGAAAAGCTGACTTTACATCCATTTGGTATAATTTAAATTCTTTATGGGATGCAAAGGATAATAACATCCTAATGGACTCAAGTCTAGCTACCGAGGCATAGGTTTCGTCATAATCTAACCCTTCTACCTGACTGAACCCTTTCGCTACTAAGCAGGCTTTATTTCTGACTATTTCTCCTTGATCATTTAACTTATTCCTAAAAACTCACTTAGTGTCAATGACGGATTTGCCCTCAGGTTTAGGTACTAGTTCCCAGACTTGGTTTCTTTCAAATTGGGCTAACTCTTCTTGCAAAGCTATGATCCAATCAGGGTCAGGTAGGGCTTCCTCTATAGTCTTATGTTCAATTTTTGAAATCATTGCTATCTGACTAAGGTTTCTATAGGAAGACCTAGTTCTGACTCCTAAAGTTGGATCACCCACAATTTGATCGGTTGGGTGACTGAGTCTGGGTTTTTTGGTTTTTCTAGAACTTGGTTCAGCCTCAGGTCCGGCTGGTCGGTTTGGTTCACTATTTGATTCAACTATTTGAGTTGGTTCAATTATTGGTTCAATAGTTGGTTCAATTGTTAGTTCGTTTATGGGTTCAATTAAATATTCAACAGCTTGTTCATTATCTTCTTGATCAGTATTTGATGAAGTTTGATTTGGATTATCAGGTTTTGAGTTAATTTCTTCATCAAATATTAAATTGGTTGTTTCTTCGATTTTCTTAGTTTGTTTGTTGTAAACCCTATAGGCTCTACTTGTGGTTGAATATCCTAGGAAGATGCCTGGGGTTGACTTAGACTGGAATTTTCCTAGAGAGTCTTTGGTGTTTAGGATATGGCCTTTACATCCAAAGACCCTTAGGTAGTGTAGATTTGGAAGTCTATGATAGTATAATTCATAGGGTGTTTTGTTGTGTCGCTTGTTAATCAGGACCCTATTTTGAATGTAGCAAGCCGTACTAACTGCTTCTGCCCAATATTGGTTGACTAGGTTGAATTCGTTGAGCATAGCCCTAGCGGCTTCCTGTAGAGTTCTATTTCTCCTTTCGACTATCCCATTTTGCTGGAGGGTTCTAGGACACGAAAATTCATGTATGTACCCATTTATCTTACAGAATTCCTCGAACCGTTGATTTTCAAACTCTCCCCCGTGGTCACTCCTAAGTCTTTTAATTTTAGTATCGTTTTGATTTTCAATTACCTTACAAAATTTATTAAATAGGTTTAGGGTTTCATCTTTGGTCTTTAGAAACCTAACCCAGGTAAACCTGGAGTAATCATCAACTATTACTAAGCAGTACCGGTTTCCGCTTAGTGACTTGGCTCCATGTGAATCAAATAGGTCAAGGTGCAGGAGCTCAAGTGTGGTTTGAGTTTGATCAGATTGGATTAGTTTGTGATTAGACCTGGTTTGTTTACCTTGATTACATGATTCACATATTAGGTTTTCATGATTTTTAATTTTAGGGATACCTTTAATTAGGCCGAGTTGGGTGACTTTTGAAATAATTCTCAGATTAGTGTGACCTAATCTCCTATGCCAGAGGTTTGATTGTTCTAACTGAGTTAACATACATTTAGGTACTAGGGGTAGGTTTATAGTGTAAACATTATTTTTCCTAGTGTCCTTAAGCATGATTTCCGAGTCTTGCAGATTTCTAATCAGGCAGTTAGAATTGTTGAAGGTAACTACATAACCAGAATCACACAACTGACTTATGCTAAGCAAGTTAAAATTAAAATTTTCAACCAAAAGCACTTTCTTAATAACAAAGTCAGATTTAAGATCAATATTACCTTACCCAATTACCTTGAGTGTAGCATTGTTGCCAAATGTCACTGAGCCTAGGTTCTTGAACTTGAGTTTGGTGAATTTCAATTTATCTCCAGTCATGTGTCTGGAGCAACCGCTATCCAACATTCATTGGTCTAAATCTTTATGTTCCTACACATAAAGATTGATTTGGATCCAATTAGAATTAGGAATAGCCTAAATTGATTTTCAAAGCCTAGTCTGTCTCACCCAATCTAGGGTTGTCAATCACGTTAGCCTTATAGCTTTTGTGAGACAGGTTTTGGTAGTTAGAATTAATTTGAAAAATTATGATTTATTTAACAAAATTGAATTAATTTTGAAAATAGTTGATTTTGTAAAAAAAATGTTTGAATCTACAATTAACCGAGAATTTATGTTAGATTCGATTTTGACAAAGAATAATTTGAATTTGAATTTCAAAAATTGGCTTCCTGGTCTTGGCGAGGCACTAGGCCTTCTTTGGCCGTAGCCTTATTGGATCATCAACCCTTTCCTTGACAAAGTCTTTTAATGAAATTTCATCTTCAAAACTATTTCTTGAGAAATTCTGGTCTAACTAGCTTGGGTCTTGGATCGGTAGCTTCGGCTAGTTTCACCAGTCTAAAGAGACCAAGTAGAGTATACTTGACCTTATTAGAATTGGCTTCCCTAACGTACTATCATCTCACCGCCACCTAATACTATGTTGTTCAAATTTTAATTAATTGATTGAGTCCTTATTCTAACCAATCCTAATTCTAAGCATGGTAAATTGCAGGAATTAAATAAACAATCAATCATGCAATTTGCAAACAAAAATTAAATTTTATCTAACAATAAATATTATTTTTAATTTGGCTCCCCTGGACTAAAGCCACGATAATGGTTTGGCAAGATGTGAATCTTGTCCTTGGGGATCCAATATTGATTTGATTCAGTTTGATTGTTCAGGCACAGTTTGGGTACCCATGCCTGAACTTTAGGTCTGGACTGGTTCAGTACAGCATAGTAGGATCTTTGTCTAGATTTGGTTCTATAGCCTAGTCCGGACCGATTTAGAACCGACTTCTATTTTCCAAGAATCATGTCAAGACCCTTGGAACCAGAAGTGAATCGTTCTAAGGCAGCTCTTAGATCCTTAACTTGAGTTTTCAAGAAAGAGTTCTCTGATTCAAGTTTTTCAACTTGAGCAGAGGTTCCTTCTTGAACCTTCTCAGTTAAGGGTTCAGAGTCTGCTCTCTCTTTCAGGAGTTTTACTTCCTGTCTGAGAGACTCGACTCGGATTTTGGCTTTTGCCAAATCTCGAAAAGATAAGAAATTAACTCGCATAATTGAATTCTGGAAAAACCACTTACAGTTATTTCGCCGTCCTCTGAGAATGTAAGTTTGCCGTCGTTCGGCTCCGACTCTGACTCGGTCTCGATTTCTTCTGAGGCGGTTAGTGCAAGCAGGTTCGACTGTAGGACCTCTTCTTCTTCGGAGGAGGAGGACTCGTCCCACGTTGCCTGAAGTGTCTTCTTCTTTCTTGTCTTCTTTGTTTCCTTCAGGTTGGGGCATTCAGTCTTGTAGTGGCCCTTCTTCTTGCACTCGTAACAGGTCACGTTGGGTTTGTTCTTTTCATTTGAGGGTTCAGCTGGTTCTTCCTTTCTTCTGCTGGCTTTCTTTCTATTGGTTTGGTTCTTTAGTTCTTTGTAGTAGTCTCAGGCTAGTCGAACCAGCTTTGGTCGATTTCCCTCGCTATCTTCTGAGTCTGAGTCTGAATCAGACTCTGGTGCAGGTTGTGGCTTCTTCTTGGTTGTCTTTCCAGCTTTACCTGCAACAAAAGCAATGCCTTTCTCGGCCGGATTGCAGTTAGTCTGTTCATGTAATTCGAGTTCAGATAAAAGTTCATCTAACTTGATTTTGGAAAGATCCCTAGAAACTTTGTAAGCATCTACCATAGATGCCCACAAGGTGTTTCTTGGGAAAGCGTTAAGGGCGTACCTTATTAGGTCACGATTTTCTACCTTGTGACCTATGGTGTGTAGACCGTTCATCAGCTCTTGAATTCTGGCGTGGAGCTGAGCTGCTGATTCGCCTTCGTTCATCTTTATGGTGTACAGCTTGTTCAGCAGAAGGCCCCTCTTGCTGATTCGGGTGTCGGAGGTTCCCTCGTGTAGTTCGATCAGCTTACCCCAGAGTTCTTTGGCGCTGTTGAATGGACCCACCCGGTTTAGCTCCTCTTTTGTTAGGCCGCATTGGAGTGTTTGGGTCGCTTTGGCGTCAGCTTCGATTTTCTTTTTGAGTGTAGCGTCCCATTCAGTATAAGATTGTTGTACTCCATCAGCATTCCTTGGTATTTCCAGTCCGGACTGGATGATTATCCACATGTCCACTTGAGTTTTCAGGTGGACCTCCATTCTGCTCTTCTAGTAGGAGAAGTCCTCCCCACTGAAGAGCGGTGGTCTTGCGGTGCTGAAGCCTTCTTGCATGGCCATTAAGGATTTTTCTAAAATAATAATAAACAAAAGAAAAAATATCCCAAGACTTGGTCTTAGATTAGTAGTGCGGGAAGGAAGAAAAAAATATTTATCGAGGGGTGTTGCACCAACCTCGATTAACGAGAAAAATTTCAAACGGAAAAAAATTAAAAAGATTTATTTAAAAAAAAAATGAAAAATTCTCAAATTGGTAGTTGCACCAATTTTGAGCTTCCCCGCTCTGATACCACTTGTTGGATCGAGAGAAAACGATAGAGGGGGGGTGAATATCGTATGTCGTTTCGGTTTGAAAAAGAGAATACGCAGCGGAAAAATTAAAAACAAAACAACACACGAACACCAAGATTTTACTTGGTTCGGAGTCGCGGTCGGCTCCTACTTCAAGGCCCACGGTCGTTGACCGTTTACTGGGGGCAATTCTATATGTGCGCAAAATCTTACAAATAGTTGTACAGTAGTAAGTGCAGTAAGAATACAATTAAAAATTGACTCTTCGTTACCGACGCCCGGTGTAGATTGTCCTTCGGTGCGTAGGGTCGTCGCCGGCGCTAGAATCTCGAGATGAAGAATTTCTGGAGTAGAGCACGTGAGTTGAAGAGTGTATTGGCGTTGAAAAACTTGTTGTTCGAAGCCTTGGGGTCGAGGGGCTTTTTATAGCCTCCCGGGGCGCCCTGAACGTTGGGGCCCCCCCCCCATGTGTCACCCGATCCAAGAAAATCTCGGTCAGCCCTTATCCCACTCGAATAGGGCTGAGAGTTGATTGTGGGGGCGCCCGGGACGCTGGGGGCGCCCTGGTTGACCCTTTCCGCGGGCTTCTCGGCTGGATAACCTTTATCCACTTCGTTGGCTTGAGCTCGGGGCGCCCTGGGCGCTGGGGGCGCCCAGGAGCACGGGGGCGCCCGGGAGCATGGGGGCGCCCCGCCCAGTAAGCTTCCGAAGTGTACTCTTGCTTAACTTGTTTTGCCTTGACCTTGGGGGCTCCCGGGACACTAGGGGCGCCCTACTCAGCTGTTGCCTCTCTCCTTTGAGGCGTTCTGAGCTGCAGACACTCATTCCTTCGGTTCTGCATCTAGGGTTAGTCCAAAACAACATAAAACAATCAAGTATTAGTTTTATACAGCCGTAGCTGTCTTGGTTCTGACTTTGGGTCTCCCAAATGGAGCCCTAGGTCGAACCGACGCCTACTGTTCCCTCTATGGGGAACGCGTCCTCACCTACTCCTCTCAGGAGAATTTACCTAATGCCAACCGGCTCCTCCGGTTGGACTTTTGCCCAGCAGTCCTTCGCCAGGTCCCTAGCTGTCCTTCGCCAGGTCTTCAGTACCAAGCAGTCCTTCGCCTGGTGCCTAGCATTCTTTCGCTAGGTCTTCGACTCCTAGCAGCCTTTCGCTAGGTGCCCAGCTGCCCTTCGCTAGGTCTTCAGTTCTAGGCAGCCCTTCGCCTGGTGCCTAGCAGTCCTTCGCTAGGTCTTCGATTCCAGGCAGTCCTTCGCCTGGTGCCTAGCAGTCCTTCGCTAGGTCTTCAATCTGCACACTTAAGTAGCATGTTAGACAAACAAAACATCTTAACTTTTGAACCCTTTACCATTGATCAAAACACAGGTTCGACTTAGGTGCTGTCTGCACCAACGCATGGTGGGGAGTTTGAAAATTCAAACTTCTCACAATTTTATTTAGAAAATGGGTACAAGCATGAATTTTTATGCCCAAGGACCCCTCAACAAAATGGTGTAGTAGAAAGGCGAAATAGAGCCTTACAAGAAGTCGTTAGGACTATGCTTAATGCATATTCACTACCTAGCTACTTTTGGGCCGAAACGGTAAATACCGCTTGTTACATCCAAAACCGGGTCTTAATCCATAGGTTATTAGGGAAAACTCATTTGAGTTGTGGAATGGGAGAATTCCATAAGGTCACTATTTTAGGGTTTTTGGGTGTAAGGTTTACATTTTAAACACCAAGGATGATTTGAGGAAGTTTGAATCTAAAACGGATGAGGGGATTTTGGTTGGATATTCATCCACTAGTAGGGGATATAGGGTATATAACAAAAGGACTAAGGTAATTGAGGAGTCATCCAATGTGGAATTCGATGAGTCTACCAATACCTACCCTAGGAAATCATCTATTGATAAGGACATAGAAGAAAGCCAACCTCTTGCCCAAGAAGTTCAAGACTTACATTTGGAAGACAATGATCAAGAGGGAGGGAGAAGTGCACTAGAGGATGAGCATCATGTAGCCAATGAACTCATAACCTCTAGGCCCTTAAGGCATCACCAAGATCATCCCATTGACCAAATAGTGAGTGATGCCACTCAAGAAGTGAGGACTAGGTCTTATTTTAGGGAACATAGTAGTAAAATTGCCTTGATTTCTCAATTAGAACTGAAATCCATTGATGAGGCATTAGGTGATGTGGATTGGGTCCTAGCTATGCAAGAGAAGTTGAATCAATTTGAAAGGAGTGAAGTATGGGAATTAGTTCCAAGGCCTAATGATTGTACCATTGTCACCACTAGATGGGTCTTTAGGAACAAGCTAGATGATCAAGGAAAGATAACTAGAAACAAGGCTAGGTTGGTTGCTAGGGGGTTTAATCAAGTTGAGGGTCTTGACTATAATGAGGCATATGCCCCCGTAGCTAGATTAGAGTCTATTAGAATTTTATTAGCATATACCGCTCACATGAGTTTCACACTTCACCAAATGGATGTGAAGTCGGAATTCCTTAATGGGGTCATTAAGGAAGAGGTATATGTAGAGCATCCACCCGGGTTTGAAAACCCAAATTATCCTGGGCATGTCTACAAACTAAGAAAAGCCTTGTATGGATTGAAACAAGCTCCCCGGACTTGGTATGAAAGGCTTTCATCATTCTTAGTATCCAAGGGTTTTAGGAGAGGTACAATTGATCCAACTCTATTCCTAAAATCTAAGGATAATGACATCTTTGTGGCCCAAGTGTATGTGGATGATATTATTTTTGGGTCCACAAATAGTGAATTTCTCTATGAGTTTATTAAATGTATGGAAAATGAATTTGAGATGAGTCTTGTGGGAGAGTTGGCATTCTTTTTAGGATTACAAGTTAAACAAACAAATGAAGGGACTCATGTTTATCAAACTAAATATGCTAGGGAAATCATTAAGAAATTTGGCCTAGAAAATGCTAAGGTATCATTTACCCCTATAGGAACAAATGTCAAAATGGATAGTGATCATGAAGATAAAATGGTAGACTCAAAACAATATAGGAGCATGATTGGTAGTTTATTGTACCTAACCGCTAGTAGACCTGATATATTATTTGTAGTAGGTATGTGTGCAAGGTACCAATCATGTTCCAAAGAGTCTCATCTAGTGGTAGTCAAGAGGATCTTAAGATATATTAAAGATAGTCTTAATGTCGGGCTTTGGTATCCTAGAACTCCAAATGTTGAACTTTTTAGACACACCGATTCAGACTATGCGGGTTGTAAACTAGATAAGAAATGTACTAGTGGAGGATGTCAATTTATTGAGTTATCTTTAGTTAGTTGGAGTAGTAGGAAACAACCATGTGTTGCCCTATCAACAACGGAGGCCGAATATGTGGCAATGGGTGATGTGTGTCTCAACTACTTTGGATCATGCACATCTCAGAGGATTATGAGTTACATTACTCCAAGGTCAAGGTTTGTGTGATAATGTAAGTACAATTAACTTGACTAAAAATCCAGTTCACCATTCTTGAACAAAACACATTGAAGTGAAGCATCACTTTATTAGGGATCATGTGGCAAGGGGTGACATAGACTTGCACTATGTTGAGTTAAAGTCAAACCCTGCCGATATATTTACCAAGCCTCTTCCCGAAGCGGAGTTCACATCCTTAAGAAGGGGCCTTGGTATGTGTTTTGTAGAAGTATAGGATGGACCTTGGGGTAATACAATAGGAAGGTGGTGCTTGATCCATTAGGATGATACAAATGATTCACATGTGCTTATGGCATAGTGTTGGGTCATGAGATGTATTAAATTATGAAAAATAGACTAATCATGGGGAAAACAAGTGTTTAATTAATGGACATCTTGCCCAAAAATCATGGTTGGACATTTTAAATATTTGAAAATCATTCTGTGTTTTATTTGTTTTGTCATAAGCTTGGGACATGTATACTTTCAAAACTAGGTTGGAACTTTGATACCAAGTTAGTGTTTTTCAAGAAATTTGAACTTTAGTCAAAAAGTCAAGCATGTTTGAATTTTTCATGGACTGATATTTTTCCTTGTTAGAGTATATCATATGAAACATGCTTGCAAATTTTCGTAATTTTTGGAATTTTTCAGAATTTTTGGGGAGTTTCTGAAATTCGGCTCAGAAACCTGAACTTGCAGACTGAAGAGTATCAGTCAACTGGCATGTCTGATTTTAGAAAACCGGGAATGTTCAGAAATGATAAAGTCTATCATTTGATGCCATGAGTGAGTATTGCTTAGGGCAATCGTTTTGATGGTCTCAAAGGGGGAGAATGGGTGGTTTAAGTTAGGTTTGTAACTTAAACTTTTGGTTTAAACTTGGTTTATGATAAAAATTGAAAATGGGAGAAGACATAGGTTAAGGGGGAGTTTACCACTTGGTTTACTATGTCTTGCTTTTCAATTGCTATTATTTGCTGTTATTTTATCCCTAACTTAAACATATTGTCACACATCAAAAAGGGGGAGATTGTTGGGGCAATCGACCCAAGGATGATCGGGAAGATCATGGTTTTGATATGTGTGTCAACATGGTTAAGGTTAGGGTGTTATCTGGTTATTTGATATGTGTTATTGAGTTTACAGGATTTGGAGAATCACACATTGAGGACTTATCCGAGGGACGAGAGCAAGGGAAGAGGACTCCAAGGGCAAGCTGGGAAGTGGACTTCAAAGGGCACACATGAAGGGTGGCATGGAAGCAAGCCAAGGGAAGGCTTGTGTGCGCATCCGAGGGACGATAGTCGGTGGAAGAAGACTTTAAGGGGCAATCCAAGGGAGTGTACTTGAAGGCACATGTGAAGGAGGGTCTTCGGAGTGAGGAAGAGTGCTTGTACAAGCTGGGCAGTCGACTGGTAGAAAGGCAGTCGACTACCAGCAAGAACAGAAACTCACAAAATATTTTTGACCCTGGACCAGTCGACTGCCCCATGGGCAGTCGACTGGTAACCCCGAAAACTAACCGTTTGCTAGCAATTAAGGCTAGACCAGTCTACTGCCCCAGGGGTAGTCGACTGGTGTCAGGTTGGATGACTCTAGGAGTTGTCCTTTACTCTTATTTAAATGGTGACTTTTTGGCACAAAAAAGGTACGGTTCTTGAGGGTACCAAGGTGCTGTTCGTGCTAAAAGTCCTCAGTTCTTCCTCTCACTTTTAATTCCATCTTGTAAAGAGGAAGAAGACAACCTTGTAAACGTTTTCTCCACCTTGAACGAGGCTTTTCATAGTGGAGAGTGTGCTCGTGCGTGGATCCTTGGATTAGTCACCTCTCGGAGGTGGATACCAAGGAAATTCTCGATGTTAGCATTGGTTTTCATATTTTTTATTATATTGTTTGTATTGAGTTAACCATCTTGTAGAGAAAGTTCGAGAAAAGTTCTATTCACCCCCCCCTCCTCTAGAAAGCGCCACGATCTAACAATTCTCCTTGGCAACAAGCTTCAGTCAGGCCACCGGCTGCAGACATGGAGATGTGAGCACTGGCTGTGGACTGTGGAGAAATTGCTCGCCAATGAGCAAGGCCGTTTGCGACTTTGTCTTGAAGCAATTTATAGTTCGGGCGCCGGCAGTGGAGGAGAGAATTAATAGGGTTTGTATTTGGATTATCTTCTTCTTTGGAGCTACCGGCAACATCCCTTTGGTTAGGGATTGGTTGGCGCAAGGAGAAGGGATCGACTTGGTGACCACGGTTCTTGGTAGATCGTCGCCCACACGACGTCCAAGAGGGGAGGGTCATACGGTAGAAGATCGCGAGGTAATGAAGGGAAGGTATAATCTCTCCCTTAGCTCCTTTTGTTTTATTGTGCCATGTTAATTAGTCTCGTCATTTCATGCGTGTTAATTAGTTATTTTGATTTTATATCATAGTTAATAGTTAATTAACTGGACCCCGACCGTAAATATAAGAACCGGCGATCTACTCGTCGTCTCTTCCGCAGTCGTTCGGTAAGGAGAATTACAAGGCACAATCTTTGTGATTGGCCAAGTTGTAATTTGTACCGAACGATACGATGACAAGATGGTCATTGGGAGACGGGTCTCCATTCGGATTAATTTTTAATCCATAGACATGGAGAGGTCTCTCAAAGACGACCAAGTATTCGCTAGGGAATCCCGCCAAGCCATACCCAACAAGTACTTCGTGCCCAGTCCACGACCAGGACTTATTGCCCAACCCTCGGTCAGGTCTTCGATGCCCAACCCTCGGCCAGGTCTTATTGGTCAATTCTACGAACCAGGACTTCTTGCCTAGCTTACCTAGGACTTTTCTTGCGCATTTAAACAAATTCATTAGATCACAATGTAACCTTAACTTATGAACCCTTTGCCATTATCAAAACTCAGGTTCGATCTTGGTGCTTCCGGCACCAACAATTTTAGCGCATACCTGATTAGGTCACGGTTCTCTACCTTGTGACCTATGGTGTGTAGACCGTTCATTAATTCTCTAATTCGTGCGTGGAGTTGTGTTGCGGTCTCGCCGCCTTACATCTTCATGTTGTAGAGTTTGTTCAGTAGAAGATCGTGCTTGCTGATTCTCATATCCAAAGTTCCTTCATGCAGCTCGATCAGTTTATTCCGTAACTCCCTTGTACTGCTGAATGGGTCGACGCGGTGGAGTTCTTCTTTCGTTAGGCTACACTGGAGGGTCTGTGTAGCCTTGGTGTCTGCTTTGATTTTCTTCTTGAGTGGGACATCCCACTCTAAGTATCCCATAATTTCACCTTGTGAATTCTTCGGGATTTCTAGTCCAGCCTGGATAATAATCTACATCTCCACCTGAGTTTTCTGGTGGACCTCCATTCTACTCTTCCAATAGGAGCAATCTTCTCTTGAGAAGAGAGGTGGTTGTGCAGTGTTGTAACCTTCTTGCATGACCATGGAAAATCCTGAAAAGGGTCAGGAACAAAAAAATTGGTTCTAAGATTTGGTCTTGGATTAGTATTGCGGTATAGAAGAAAAGAATATTAAATCTCGAGTGGTGTTGCACCAACTTCGAGAAACGATAAGAATTACGAACGAAAAATAATTAAGAAATTATTTGAAAAAGGCAATAATACCTTTTATGATAGAAAATAAGGATGAGATCCAAAAAACATGCTCAATTGGTGGTTTCACCAAGATTAAGCCACCCGCTCTGATACCACTTGTGGGATCGTTGTGATCGATAGAGGGGGGTGAATATCGACAACGTAAATTTTTTGGAGAATTAGAATTAAGACACAGCGGAAATAAATAAATCACGGCTAACACATTTCTTTTTACTTGGATCGGAGTCTGTAACGGCTCCTACTCCAAGGCCCACGGTCCTTGACCGTTTTTGTTGGGCAATACTATAAATCGTGAATGATGTACAATAATTAAGTACAAAAATAAAGAAATTATACTGACGACACTTTAATAAAACAAACTTTGTTGCGGAGTCAGCGTGTCATCGATCTTGAACTTCGTGGGTGCAGAGAATTTGAGAACGGAAACTTCAACATTGAGAAATGTGAGAGCTTGAATTGATTTTGGAAGCAAAGAAGTGAAGCCCCTTTTATAGTTGTTTCTCCGGCACCTGATAGGGTATAGGGAGCCCTCCATGTCACCCATTTCAGTCGCGTCCTTATCCGAAGACTTGGCCAAAATTTATCTTCCTTCTTGGGCGCTTGTGAGTGCTGAGGCGCCTGGGAGCTAACGTGGCCGACTGTCAACTCAGCTTCTCCATCCGCTGGAAAAACCCCTTCTGGGGCACCTGATACCATTCAGGCGTCTGGGTTCTCGGCTGCCAACTCCTTTCAGCTTGCAACCAAGGTTAGTCCAAGAATACAATAGGATATTATAAATGCATGCATGAATAATAGCCAGAGCTATCTTTGTAACGACCCGGAAAATTCTCTTAATATTTTCTTAAAATATTAAGCATGTTTAAATAATTTTCCAAGGGACCTAGAAATATTAAGGAGAACTTTGGCTTAGAAAATCCATGTTTTCTCATTTAAATTGAGAAAACTAAGTACTAATGGGCTTTATGTGGGCTTTTTAGTACCATGATTATAGGTGGATTTCAGTAATAATTAGTATAAATATAAATAGGATATAATTAGGCATATTAGCATGATTATGGGTAAGTCTTAGCCTAATTTTTCTATTTTAATGGAGAAATTAGGTACTAATGAGCTTGAAATGGGCTCCAAAAATGGGTATTAATTAGGTAAAATTAATATAAATTAGGAAAAATTAATATAAATATAAAAGAATTTTATTTAGGAATATTAGCATAATTATGGATGATTTTAGGGGAATTTTCAGAATTTAGGGAAAATAAAAAAATAATAAAATAAATGAAATAAAAATAAAATAAAAATAAAGGTGCATGAGCCAAGGATTGAACCTTGGACCTCTTGGACAACCATGCATGCTTTAACCAACTCACCTAGCAAGGAATACTTATGAGTAAATGAAGTGGAGGTTGGTTAAGAAGTAGAAGGAGATGAAGGGTCATGGAGAGACTCTTCATTTGCCTCTTTAAAGGAGCTATAAAGAGGGGGTTTGGGGGGTTACTTCTCTTCACCATCAAGTGCATTTGCTCCCCTCCTCCCTCCTCATTCTAGCCGAAATTCTAAGGAAGAGTTCCCCTTGGAAAAGTTTCCACCAAGGCTCCATCTCCCAAGATCTAAAGTTCTTACAAGGATCCAAGGACTAGGTGTGGTCAAGAGACATCAAGTCTTCTTCCTTCTCTCCATCCAAGGTCTAAAAATTTAGAAACCCCAAGATAAGACTCCCTCACCTGTGGTATAATAGTTCCCTATGATTTTTATGATTTTTAGTATGATATAGTGGTTGGTTTTCGAATTGGATGTTGAAAGGAAAGAAAACCAAGACCCTCATGCTTAAGGGTTTCGGCCACCATGTTTTTAAGATCTAAATTATGCTAAAAATCTGTATAATGTTATTTAATGTTCCCTTATGATGTTTAGAAGTTAATTATAATTTTTGGGAATTTTTGGAGTACCCTAGGATACCCTAGGGTTTCGGCCAACATGAAAGAAACAAAAACTAAGAACCCTGAGTTTAAGGGTTTCGGCCACCATGTTTTAAAGGTCTATAATTATGCTAAAAATCATTATAATGTTATTTAATGTTCCCTTATTATGTTTAGAAGTTAATTATAATTTTTGGGAATTTTTGGAGTACCCTAGGACACCCTAGGGTTTCTGCCAACATGAAAGAAACAAAAACTAAGAACCCTGAGTTTAAGGGTTTCAGCCACCATGTTTTAAAGGTCTATAATTATTCTAAAAATCATGATAATGTTATTTAATGTTCTCTTATGATGTTTAGAAGTTAAGTATAATTTTTGGGAATTTTTGGAGTACCCTAGGATACCCTAGGGTTTCGGCCAACATGAAAGAAACAAAAACTAAGAACCCTGAGTTTAAGGGTTTCGGCCACCATGTTTTAAAGGTCTATAATTATGATAAAAATCATGATAATGTTATTTAATGTTCCCTTATGATGTGTAGAGGTTAAGCATAATTTTTGGGAATTTTTGGAGTACCCTAGAGGCCCCATATGGTTCGGCCAACCCCAAGGACCCAAGGGTTAGGGTTGAGTCTTTAACTTCAAGCATATGTTTATGTGTTGCCATGATATAAGGATGATGGATGGTGATTATGTGAATTTTCACATGTCCTTGGGACTCCACATGTTTCGGCCAAGAAGGGTTAATAGGGTAAAAGTTAAGATTTATTTCAAGTAAGGGTCCCAATGGCCCTATGGTAAGATGTGATTTGTGTTTTATGAATGATATGCCATGTTTATGAATGATATGCCATGTTATGAATGATATGCCATGTTTATGAAGGATATGCCATGTTTATGAATGATATGCCATGTTTATGCATGATATGTCATGTTTATGAATGATATGCCATGTTATGAATGATATGCCATGTTTACGAATGATATGCCATGTTTATGAATGATATGCCATGTTTACGAATGATAAGCCATGTTTATGAATGATATGTCATGTTTATGAATGATATGCCATGTTTTAGGATAATATGAATGTATGCCATGCTCTATGAATGATGTGTACATATGCCATGTCTAAGAATGAAAATGATGAATGACAAGTATGATGAATGAAAGATGATGCTTATGTCTTTAAGGCATAAATATGCTAAACGGCACGGTCGATGGTCGACGGTACAACGGTCGTGAGGACCGGTAAATGGGCCGGTAGACGGGCCGGGCCGTAACAAGTTATGCTATGATGAAAATGCCACGAATGTTTTATGAATGATGAAGCATGAAAAGTATTTTACTTTATGTATGGGCTTGTACCGAACCGAAGTATGGGTCCAAGGGATGGGCACCTTAAGAACGCCCCGGTTTTGGACTACCGAAGCTGTCCACGGTTCTGGCACTACCGAAGCTGTGCAACAGGGATGGGCACCTTAAGAACGCCTCGGTTCGGGGACTACCGACTATGCTGTCCTTACCCTAGTCTCGCGACCTCGGACTTGCTAGGGATGCGCGCTATGATGTATGTATGTGGTACAAGCCGGGGACCCCAAATGATGTTATGATGATTATGTTTAAGAAATGAAAAGTATGTTTTTAAATATTAAGCATCCTTATGATATATATGCATTGCCCATGCATTCATTATGAAAAAGTATGTTTATGAAAAGTATGTTCATGAAAAGTATGATTTTAAACTAAGCATCCATATATGTATATGCATTCCACTCATGCCTCCATTCATGTTATGCATTATGCTATGATGATAAGATTTTATGCTTACGCTTCATGTTAAGAAATATGCATGAGAACAAATGATCTATGCCATGATAATGTTAAGAAGATGCTCATATGTTATGATAGGAAGAATGTTCATTATGTTTATGTTCGTGCCAAGTATTATGTCATGCTTAGAATGTTACTATGTTTATGTTCATGCCAAGTATTATGCCATGCTTAGAATGCTACTATGTTTATGTTCATGCCAAGTATTATGTCATGCTTAGAATGCTACTATGTTTATGTTCATGCCAAGTGTTATGCCATGCTTAGAATGCTACTATGTTTATGTTCATGCCAAGTATTATGTCATGCTTAGAATGCTACTATGTTTATGTTCATGTCATGCTATGTATACGATAAGTGATTTAAGATGTTATGTCCTAAGTAGAGCACCAAGTATGTTAATGTTTTCATGTACTCATTATGAGATGATGAATGATGAATGGTTTTGTGAGTAGGAAAGAGTCTTACTAAGCCTGTGTGCTTATAGTCTTATTTCCTTATACCGCAGATCATTCAAGGGGACAATGATGGAAGTAGCAGGAGGGCAAGAACGCATGTGTGTAGTAGTGACTTGGCGCAGGAAACTTTATGTTTACGGTTTATGCTAGAACTTCACCTTGGTTACTTATATGTCTGAATAATGACCTGTGGAACCTTATGATATGATGTTACGTATGACATGATATGATATGATGCTTAAGTTCAAAGTTAATATGCTAAGGTTCCTATGTCATTAAGTTAAGAATGATAACAGGGCATGTATAAGTTAAAGTTATTCCGCTGCCTTATGATGTCTACATGCCCTAAGCATGTTAACGTAACGCCGCTTACGAAAGAAAAAAAAAAGCGGGCGTTATAATCTTGGTTCTGACTTTGGATTTCAAATGAAATTCTAGGTTGAACAGACGCCTACTATTCCCTCTTCCAGGGAATGTGTCCCCACCTACTCCACTCTGGAGAAGTTACCTTTTGCCAACCGGCTACTCTGATTCAACTTTTCCTTGACCTCCGAGACTCCCGAATCTCAAGATGTCCGTACCTCAACTCGTCTCTACTTCTGTCCGCATCCCTTGCTCAGTTAAGTTTCCTACCCGATATTCCGGATCAGGTCTTCGGTGCCCAGTCCCCGACCAGGTCTTCTTACCCAATTTCACGAACCAGGTATTCATGCCCAATCCTCGGTCAGGTCTTCGGTGCCCAACCCTCAGTCAGGACTTCGTGCCCAATCCACGATCAGGACTTCGTGCTCAATCTTGCAGGTCAAGACATCGTGCCTATCTCAACTTTCCTACACACTTAGTAAAATCATCAGATCACCATACAAACTTAACTTTGAACCCTTTGTCATTATCAAAATCATATTCTATTTGGTGCTTTCAGCACCAACACAACATGCATCGCGTGGGGAGAGGAAGAGGAAGTGATAGAGAGGGAGTGGGAGAGTCTGCGGAGAGGCAAAGAGGAATGAGAAGTTTCTGGCTAATTAAGCAAATAGACCTAGGTTATATATATATATATATATAACTTCTCCTCCAATAAATCGGATAACCTAATTATCTTCTTTTATCTATCCAATTTATCCTCATAAATTCCACAAAGGATCTAGAAAAAATTCTGGAAATTACCTCTTTAATTCTACTAGGTTATTTCTCGAGTTAACCCTTAGAACATAGTTGCCGTATTTTACAGATTATGTATTAGTTGAGTCTACAAAGTAAGCTATCTAGATGATCGAAATTTGTCTATGAAAACTCATAAGAGAAAAGAAAGAGAGCAAGAGTGAAGGGTTGATTTTGTGGGGAGGTTAGATTGGTGGAGTCTAGGATTTCGATTGTACTACAATACTACTTGACGTTATCGATTGTTGGTCTCCCAATATCCATGTTCATGCACTTGTAGGAATCCTAACTAAATACCGGTGTGAACCCCACAGAGGTGCACCAGAGTGTTTCCCCCATTGGCATCTAGTGCTATTAAGTAAAAGAGGTAACATAGAGAGTCTTATTATTAAGGGTACCAACTGTCACCTAAAGGCCCCCGAGTGTATAGCTCTAAGTTACACAAATCATTTCCTAACACAGGATTGAGAGAAATCCATTAAGTACAATTAGACAAGCCCTTGTAGAGGATTAGCCTCCAATTCAAGGAAACACCCGAGATGTTCGATTGTTAAGGGAGCTGTGATGACCTACGGGTGTAGGATCTCAGGAATTCCCCCTACGTGGTGACCAATCTTGTACATCTACACGTATTCATCACTTGTAGAGAATCAACCTCCACTTCAAGGTGAGGATATAAATGTCCAGTTGTTAAGGGTACCATTTTGTCACAAGGGCACAACATGTATTCACTACATCCTCTCATACATCTACATGTATTCACTACTCGCACATTTAATCAAACATGTATACGGCATAACATACATAGAACAAGACAAAAGTATATCATTGAACAAGAAAATGGATAAATCCATAATTTATTCATCAACATCACATCATAGTTACTCCTTACATCCTAGATCGGAGAATCTACTCCATTGCGGAGGGAATACAACCAATAGACAAGAAGTAAAATATCTATAACTCAAAACATGAAGAGAAGAGAAGAGAGAGCTTGTTTGTGTAGCATTGGTCTTCTTGGATGCAATCCTTGCTCCGGAGGTGGACAGATCGTTGATGGAAATGGGGATGATGAACATAGGGTCTCCCTTAGAGGGGGAGAACCCTACCCAAGGAAAGGGGCTAAACCCCAAACCCAAGATCCCTAGATCCCCATTTTTTTCAAAGGGGGGAAAACCCCTTTTATAGGTAAGAGAAACGACCAAATCACATGGTTGTGCTGTGCGTTTTAGGCTTAATGAGACATGGCCAAGGCCCAACCGTCCCAAATTGGCACAACCAGCCCTCGGGTCTCTCGGTTGGAAAGCTCAAGAGGTGGCACGACCCCCCCCCCCTTTGTGCTCTTCGTCAAGTGGAGGCATGGCGCACAACCCCTAGGTTCTGTTGGTGCAAGAAGCATCAGATATGAATAGTCAAACTCTGATATTTCGATGTTTAACAATATACCAAGGTCTGGTCAAAGTGATCAAGGGTTAAACCAAACAGGACTTGATGTTTGGTAGGGTAAACCCAGGTTTGATCAATTTAACCAAAGGGTCAGCCAAACAGGATCTGATGTGTCACGCCCCGAGACCCAGGAGCCGCTGATCCAATATAGAATCGGACAGCATCTCCCCCGTCCGACGGACAATTTAAACATATACACAGACACACGCAGATATAGAATGGCCTCAGGCCACACAAACAGATATATATAGTGTAAGAAAGAGCAACAACTTTATACTGAAAATATAAAACTCACCGGAGCTGCCCCCAGGGCAGGCGCGTAGCAAATCCACAAACACATAGTCCAACAAAGGACTCAAAAATACAATATCGTGCGAATAAATCTAAAATACAAGTCCACGATGTATAGAAACGAATACAACGCATAAAGAATACTATCAGAAAGTAAACGAATGTGGAAGCACCCAACATCGGTGTCGTAGGGACCAGGACCGGCAACTGGGCTCCTCCGGTGAGCTATCAACCTGAAACAAAAATATTACGACGGGTGGTGAGTCCAAGTGAACTCGTGGGTATATAGAAAGATATGCATGACCGAAAAGTAGCTAAATCAGCTATACATAAACAACAGGATACAGTCTCCATAATAATATCAGAAGTATGCATAACTGAAAGTAACAACTGACTGTATATACCAGAAATCAGTCTATCATGATCATAATAGGACTCGTACCATAAGAGCAAGTGCAGGGTCAACAAACCATACCAAAAGTACATCCTGTATGTGCATGTCAAACAAGTGCAGCAAGTAAATGCAGCAAACACAATCAATGCACAAATGCATCATATGCACATGATGCAATGTCATGGTCACCCCCTAACACCAGTCTAGCCACCGAGACAGGAACACTGTGTCGGCCAAGTGGGTAGAGCTGTGACACTGTCCGCACTCTGCCATCACTGCTCCTGAGTGACCGAGTGGACAGGATGCTAGTGGAGCTATCGCTCCGCCCCATGTATAAATGGGGGAGATATCTCTCTCATCTTCTCTGGTCTATGGGAAGAGAAGGGATCCCTGTGTGCTACCATGCTCCGAAACCACTACCCCTGAGCGGACGAGCGGAGCACTACAGAGCAAATGCACACACCCAGCGGTATCCACTAACCCATGAGTGGCCATGTGTGCATATCATGTACCGGAAGACGATAGGCTCAACCACAAGGGAGTCGCTGATCACCAGCATGCAACAGTGCAGGTATGGTGCATGACTCTCACACATGCAACCCCAACCAGATCATCATACATAACTCAACATGACATGCACAGGTCAATCACAGGTATAATAACCTAACCATCATGCATCTAAGTGGACATGCAAGTAATAACAGAGTCAACCAATGCAGATATCAGGTAACATGCCATAATAACCTAATCAATCCATATCTAGACACACGTGCAAGTATGACTGGAATCAACCAATGCAAATATCAGGTGACATGCCATAATAACTCAATCAGTCCATATCTAGACACACGTGCAAGTATGACTGGAATCAACCAATGCAAATATCAGGTGACATGCCACAATAACCCAATCAGTCCAGATCTAGACACACGTGCAAGTATGACTGGAATCAACCAATGCAACCATACAATGGTATGCTAATCCCTATCCACATACTCATGCTCATACCAATGCTAAACAGAATCAGATAACAAATAAACGAGACTGTATAGTAGAAAATTTAGATCATATCCAAGGTCAAACATAAGTATCAAGTAGGATAACAAAACGGTAGCAGATAAATGTCAATATCAGCCTACTGCATCAATAACAAATAACCATGCATAAAGATAAAGTGGATCTAAAGAAGACAAGCAAGAAGTACCCGCCTCCAAGAGTAGAAGTACGTATCACTGAGATAGAATCACTCGTCAATAATCCAATCAAGCTCCTGTATCAAGGATGTATTTAATTAGCTATTATACAAATGATAGCTAGCTAATAAATCACTAAACCATATTAGGGTTAACCCATTTGTCTCCTTTCCTTTAATCACGTCTAGATTATGAGATTTAATTCTCACATTAGACCTTACCTCAACCCAACTCCAAGTATCATGTGACAACATCCAAGAACTAAATGTTAAGTTAACAACCTAGTCCCAATAGATCAAATAGATGAGCCCACATATAGCTAATGCCAAAATCTCAGTGTATGAAAAGTAATTAACCCAAGTCTGGCATTCATAACACCAACCTACAGTAGCCAATCCCTCTTGTACATGACTCATCCAATTACACATGTATTTGATCCCTAAAGGTATCAAACACAAAAGCTTTAAGATCAAAATCCAACCAACCATAATCACATGCAATTTCTATCAGCCCCTTCCATAGATTAATTCTAAACGAAACAATACCAAGACTACACTGCTAGCCAGATCAAAACCTACCACCAATTCAAGTATAACCTGGCATAAAGAAATCTGGCCAAACAATAACCGAAACTACTCCATCACAGAGCAATTAACAAAGGTAACATGTAGAGGAAAACATTTCCTTACCTGAGCCCGAGCAGCCCTCCACGACAGGAGCTCCTGATCGCATAGGGAAATGGCACACACCAACTGAGTTGATACCAGCGAGTTCCACCACCTCAAAGTTGGCCAGATCCAATTGGAGATACTATCATCGAGTAGCTGCCTTCATTCCCATAAGGATTCATCTCCAACACTCAATTTCCAACTCCAATCTCCCGGAATCAGATCTGCCATCACCCACAAGGATCAGTTTCGTGTTCCACTCCTCGTCTCAATCCCTCGGTTCTGAATCTAAAGCAAACAACCAATCTTACCTCAGATCCCGATCACCCACTCTTATTTCCGATTCCGACGATTCCTGAGCGAGGAGATGATCCCAGTGGCTGGCGGCAGGGGAGATCACAGCTGCTGACCTAACCCGACCAACTTGAGATTCGATCATCCTTGCGTAGGGATGGAGGGATCTGACAGAAGGAAATTCACAATGGCCGTAGATGGAATGGACTCCTCGCACCCAATGCACCATGGCGTCACCCTCGCCTGAGGAGGATTGATCGGCGACCCGGCGCAGAGCAGGCGGAGATGGACAAGGGATGAGCGTCGGGTGAGCAGGCAGAGGTCGGATTCGGCTAGGGCAGCAAAACGAGGGGGAGGTGAGCACTTATGTGGGGTGAAATTTTACAAAAAGCCCCTCTAATCTCTTAAAATCCCGCAGCCAATCCTTAAATGCAAGGGAACCTTCCTCTTAGCCCCTTAGTTTTAAGTTTATATCTAAGTTAGTCCTTGTAACTATTTGTTCTATTATATTCTAGTCCTCCTTATGTTTATATTATACTATTTGAACCCCAAAATTTCATCTATGAGTCAAGAAACTCTAAGACCCTTTTACGAGAACTTTCCGGAGCGGAATAAAAGTGTCGGATTTAACATGATGTTTGACAGAAAGATTAGTACCCAAGGTTGGTCAGTTTGACCAAAGGGATAGCCAAACAAGACCTGATGTTTGACAGAGTTATGAGAACCCAGGGTTGGTCAGTTGACCAAAGGATTAAAATAAACTCAACTTGAGGTTTGGTATAGAGAGAGTATACTTACCTGAAGTTTGGAAGAAAGGAGCCTAGTCAGGATTAAGATGACTAGCAAAGAAATCCTGATAAGTGAAGCTGGGTCGTAGTGAGTGAAGCTAGGTAGAAGAAGTCCTGGTGAGTGAAGCTGGGCAAGAAGACTTGGTCCAGGGGACTGAGCATGAAGTCCAGGTTCGGGGAATTGGGCATGAAGTCCTGGTCGGGGATTGGACAACGAAGTCTTTGCCAAGCGAGGACTACGGACAGAAGTAGAGACGGGTCGAGGATCGGACGTCTCGTGATCCGGGAGTCTCGGAGGCTGAGCACGATGTCTTGGTCCGGGGGACCGAGTGTGGGGATCGGTGTCGTCGATAGAGGGGGGGTGAATATCGACCGTAAAAACTTCGCGAAAACTTCGAAAACTTTTCGGTTCGTTCTGGACACGGAGTTAGTAGCACAGCGGAAAACAGAAAGAACGAACGAACAAACAAAGTGCACACGGGATTTTTACATGGTTCCCAACCCCCCAGGGTCAGTACATCCAAGGCCTAAGCACGGGAACGCCCACCCACTAATGGTCTCCTTTCCAGACTTTCCGGAGGCGGAGAAACCCATCTTACAGTGCACAAATTACAATCAAAAAGATATATAAAATAAATGCTGAATTGTAAATTCAAACCAAAATAAAAGAGTCGAAGACTCGGTCGATCTGGATCTCCGAAGTGCCGCACACTTCCTCCTGGAGCCTCCTTGGTTGTAGAGCTTCGTCGTTAGCGCTTTGTCGTCACTTGAACGACTTAGAATAATCTTGGAATGTTGTTCTGAGTTGAGGGGTCGAAGCCCCTTTTATAGCCTTGTCTAGGGCGCCTGTGATGCTATGGGGCGCCTCACAAACCTTGGTCAAAGCTCATCCTCGCGCTGAACTCGCAAAGCTGATAAACCCCAGTCCAGGGCGCCTGTGTTAAAGGAGGTGCCTGATCCATTCAGGCGCCTGTATCAATGAGGTACCTGGTTCATTGAGGCACCATGTTTGATGGGGGCGCCTAGCAGCTTGGTTTCTAGCCACGTTGTGTGTTTGTTCACTTGCTTTGCCTTCAATTTTAGGTACCTGCAAGATACATAAATACAAGCAAACACATATATATCCTTAGCCTTAAGGGTTTAGTTCTGACTTCGGGTTTCCACGAAACCCTATGTCGAACCGACGCCTAAGTTCCCACCCCTGGGAACACACCTTTCACCTACTCCTCTCAGGAGGTGGTTGCCACCCGGCCCATCCGGTTGGACTTTTACTTAGCCTTCGATACTCTCGGATCTCGAGACGTCTGAATCTCGACCCGTCTCTACTTCTGTCCTTAGTCATTGCTAAGCTAAGTTGCTCAATCCCTCAGACCAAGACTTCGGTGCCCAGCCCTTGGCCAGGACTTAGTGCCCAATTCCACGAACCAGGACTTAGTGCCCAACCCTCGGTCAGGTCTTAGGTGCCTAGCCCTCGGCCAGGACTTAGTGTCCAATTCCACGAATCAGGACTTAGTGCCCAACCCTCAGTCAGGTCTTAGGTGCCCAGCCCTCGGCCAGGACTTAGTGCCCAATTCGACGAACCAAGACTTATTGCCTAGGTTAACTAGGACTTTTCATCACTTTGGTCCAGTTTTCTTGACTACCCTTCCCTTGTTCAATGTATCACTGACTTAAGCATATTGTCAAACATTGAAACACTTAGAGGAGGACATCACTGATGCATCTTGCACCAACACCGAGTAGAAGACTTTGCCGAGCAAGGAACGTGGATAGAAGTAGAGATGGGTCGGGGATCGGATGTCTTGAGATCTGGGTTCTTTAAGGCCGAGCAAAAGTCCAATCGGAGGTCTCATTTGGAAAAATGTAGCTTCTCCAGATTGGAGTAGGTGAAAGATGCGTTCCTCGGAAAGTGGAACAGTAGGCGTCGGTTCGACCTAGATTTTCAGTTGAAATCCAAAATTCTAAACCAGATAGCTCTGGCTGTCAATCAACTAAGGGTAAGGATTATTTGTTCTGTCTTATGTTTGTTTGCCTTGCAGGAACCTGGAGTTGGAGTCAAGATAGAAAAGTAGAGGCAAGAAAGCAAATAATTGAGAAAAGTGCTCCTAGGAGCCTAAAAAGGATCCCAGGCGCCTGAATGGGCTTTAGGGCATCTGGGAGGCAGTTCTTATCCCTGTGCCAAGTACTCCAGTCCGAATCAAGTTTTGATCGCGACTAGGGCGCCTGAATGGCCTTTTAGGTGCCTGAATAAGTACTATTTAAAGGGGTCGAGTGCCTCAGTTGAAGAATCAACATTCACATCTGCTTAATCATTCTCTGCAATGAAAAAGTGCGAAGACAAAGCTCTGCGACCAAGGAGGCTCCAGGAGGAAGTGTGTGACGCTTCGAAGTTCCAGATTGGTCAGGATCGTCGATTTTGTTTGGTTTGCTTTTAGTTTACAAGTTGTAATTATTCTTCATATTTGTGCTTATATTTCAAACTGTAAGAAGGGTTTTCTCCGCCTCCGAAAATTTCGAAAGGAGACCACTAGTGGACTCACGCCGAGTACATAGGCCTTCGACGTACTGACCCTGGGGGGTTGGGAACCAAGTAAATAAATCCCGCGTGTTAGTGGTGTGCTTTCTCGTCTTGTATTATTCCGCTATGTACTAACTCTTCTGATAGAAAGATGAGTGAATGAACGACAAGATTCCAAAGAAATTTCTGAGTCGATATTCACCCCCCTCTATCGATGCCACCGATCCTACAATTCGTATCAGAGCAGGTGGCTCTAATCGGACTCACCGCCGAAGGTGCAAGAATGCCAGGAATTGAGAGGGAGTTAAGGGTGAAATAGGTATTTCTTTAATTATGTCTGAATTTAAATTTCATATAATTTGTTTCAAGTGCAGGGAGAGAGGACACTATAAAAATGTGTTCTACTCGTATGATTCACACGTCACCATCGGCGACAACGAAGGAATCAGCGCCAAGAGTCTAGAGGGACAAAAGTCATATCTGATGCTTCAAGTGCCAAAAGCAGGGACACTACAAAAACCAGTGTCCAGACTAGAAGATCAGCAGGTCAACAATGGCAAGAAATGCGACCACAATAAAGGAGGTACAAATATTTAATTTTTGCAATAATATTCTTCAAAATTCTGCACAGTTACACAATCCTTCTAGTAATTTAAATAACAATGTTAATTTTTCTGATAAATTAGATTTTTTGAATAGCAAACTTAATATATTGCATGATGAATTAGCTAGTGATGGATCCTAATCAAATATTGACAATATTAAAATATTGAATATTAATTCCTTAATCCATAGTATTAACGCTACAATTTTTGAAATTAATTCTAATACTTTAATTAATATTTTTTTATAATTCTAATAACTCTGGGATAATGATGAAACTTTAATTAATAAATTTTTTTATAATTCTAATAATTCAGATGATAATATTCAACCCTTTATTAATATTTCTAAAGATAATGTTGATAATTTTGATAATAATGCTCAATCATTCATTAATATTTCTAAAAAATGATCTTATTAATTTTGATGATAATGCTCAACCCTTAATTAATAATTCTACTGATTTTGAATATAATGCTACAATCTTAATTAGTAATCCTGAAAATTATTCTACTCCAAAGATAATAATACAATTTTAATTAATACTTCTGAATATGACTCTGAAGATGAATTAATTAAAATTGAAGCTATAATTAAAAAGTCTTACAAGAATTCAAATAAAACAGAAGTACTAAATAAACATAAAAACTTAAAAATAAAAGAAATAATAAATAAATCAGAAATTTTTAAATTAATATAAATAATTCAATTAGACCTAAAATAAATCACAAACTTAACAACTTAAAATTTAATTAATTTTAACAATTTAAATTTTAATTAATACTTAACAACTTAAATTTTAAAAAATTCTAAACAACCTAATTTTAATTAATTCTTAACAACTTAATTTTAATTAATTCTTAACAACTTAATTTTAATTAGTTCTTAAGAACTTAAATTTTAATTAATACTTAACAATTTAATTCTTAATTAATTCTTAACAACTTAAATGTTACTTAATTCTTAACAACATCTCAATTAATAATAATTTTTTTTTTTAAACTTAAACTTAAATCTTAGTTAATAATCAAATATTTTAACCCTTAAAAAATTTAAAGCTAACTGAATAAATCTTAAATAACAATTCGAGTTTAATAGCAATTCTTAATTTAAAATTCAAAATTTATACAAAATCCATGAACTAAAATTCAAATTAATTACATTCGGTTATGAAACTAAATAAAATCCTACCCAACTGAAACATTCAACATAATAATAATAAATATGCCAATATGGGTTGACATATTCACGGGTGCACACGTTCTGTATCAAATCGAGAATTTGATACGTTATTAGAAATCTAATTAAAATGATTTGATTTCATTGATACATGTATAACTGTTATGCTCATGCATCTGTTTATTTTTCTCATATATATATCTTCAAAAAACATAATAATGTTTTCTTAAAATATTTTCTTAGAATATTTTCTTAAAAACCTATTTTCAAAATAATTATTAAACATAATAATATTTTAATGAATTTCATGCTTGAATGTGTGTATCTATAAATACATTTCAAAAATTATATATCTTTGAAAGTTGTTTGACTTGCACTTAGACACAAATCCTCTAGGTCAACATTAAAGTCCCTTAAGACACTTAGGTAGAGTTCCTTGTAGTTAACAAGGGTAGCCAAAATGTGTTAGGTTCAGAGGGAGTCTATCTTTTTGCGAAAGGTTTTTTTAACATTTCTCTTGAAAAACATTATTATTCTTTTAAAAAATTTATCTCTTTCAAAGTGATTTTTGCTTTAAAAAATTATCATCTTTCAAAAACAAATGTGTTTGCTTTTCGAAAAATGTTTTTCCAAAATTCATTATGTCTTTCAAAATATTTCAAAAAAATACTTCTTAAAAATTGTCATATTTTCAAAGGAAGTTTAAAAATGTATTAAAAGTACTTCTTCACTTTTTGATTATCATTTTTTTTTCAAAAATACTTTAAGTGCTCTTATGATTTGGATAAACTCTAAAGACACATAGGAAGTTCTCCTTATGATCTACAAGGATTCCTAAGATTGTGTCAGGCTTAGGGAGAGTCCCAATCAAAAGAAACTTGTGTACTTCTTTCTCTAAAGATAAATTTTCGTATAATTCTTTTTGTTTGAATCAAAACCTAAGATACAGAGGAAGATCAACTTGTGGTCAACAAGCTTCCTAGTACTGTGTCAAGTTTAGGGGAGTTCAAATTAAAAGAACTATTAAAAGTTTTGAAAATATTATACTTTCAAAAACCACTATCATTTCAAAAATTCTCTACTTTTGAAAATTCAGTATTATCATTTTCCAAAACATGTTTTGAAAAACTTTTTTCATCTCTTGAATAGTTTTGAAAAACTTTTCTCATCTTTTGAACATCGTTGAAAATCTTTGAAAAATTACTTGAGTTTGGAGAAAACTTCAAGACACAAAGGAAAATTTTCCTTGTAGTTAACAAGGTTTCCGAGGATTGTGTTAGATTGGGGAGGAAACCAAATCAAGAAATTTATTATTCATCAAAATGTATATTAAAAATATTTTTTTGGAAAATCGCTAAGACACATAGGAATTTTTTTGTGGTCAACAAGATTCCTAGGATTGTGTCATGTCAGACATAGGGAAATTCAAATTGATAAAGTAAATATTATCTTTTCAAATTCTTTTCGAGTACTTAGTATCTTTTAGAATATTCTCTAAAAAAAATACTTAGTTTTTCTTTAAAAAAAAGGGGAAGATTTTTGAAAATCATGTTTTTTTTATAAATCTTAAGTATTTTCAAAAATTCCTTTTCATATATTGTTGGTGTAAATTTTTAAAATCCTTATATTTCTTTTTGATGTCTGTCAAAGGGGGAGAGAGTACCTTAAGTTAGATTTTTTCTAGTTTTCCTAAGTTTTGACCTAGAACCCTTAGACCAAACCTAACTTAAGATTATTGTCAAACATCAAAAAGGGGGAGATTGTTGGTGCAAGAAGCATCAGACATGAACATTCAACCTTTGGTGTTTCACAATATACCAAGGTCTAGTTAAAGTGATCAAGGGTTAAACCAAATAGGACCTGATGTTTGGTAGAGTAAACCCAGGTTTGATCAGTTTGACCAAAGGGTCAGCCAAACAGGTTTTGATGTTTGGCAGAAAGAATAGTACCCAGGGTTAGTCAGTTTGACCAAAGGGATAGCTAAATTGGACCTAATATTTGGCAGAGTTATGAGAACCCAGGGTTGGTCAGTTGACCAGGAGATTAAACCAAATTGGACTTGATGTTTGGTACAGAGAGAGTAGACTTACCTAAATTTTGGAAGAAAGAAGTCTCGTTAGGATTAAGATGACTAGCAAAGAAATCCTGATGAGTGAAGCTGGGTCATATTGAGTGAAGCTAGGTGGAAGAAGTCCTGGTGAATGAAGCTGGACAAGAAGACTTAGTCTGAGGGACTGAGCACGAAGTCCTAGTTCGAGGAATTGGGCATGAAGTCCTGGTCGAGGATTGGGCAATAAAGTCTTTGCCAAGTGAGGACTACTGACAGAAGTAGAGATGGGTCGAGGATCAACGTCTCGAGATCCGAGAGTCTCGGAGGCCGAGCACGAAGTCTTGGTCCGGGGGACCGAGTAGAAGACTTTGCCGAGCGGGGATCATGGACAGAAGTAGAGACGGGTTAGGGATCGAATGTCTCGAGATCCAAGTTCTTGGAGGTCGAGCAAAAGTCCAACCGGAGGTCCCAGTTGGCAAAATGTAGCTTCTCCAGATAGGAGTAGGTGAAAGACGCGTTCCTCGGAAAGTGGAACAGTAGGCATCGGTTCAACCTAGGATTTCAGGTGAAATCCAAAAGTCAGAACCAGACAGCTCTAGCTATCAATCAATTAAGGCTAAGGATTATTTTGTTTGTCTTGTGTTTGTTTGTCTTGCAGAAACCTAGAGTTGGAGGGAGGATAGGAGAGTAGACGCAAGAAAACAAATACTTGGGAAAAGTGCTCTCAGGTGCCTGAATGTGCTTTGGGGCGCCTAAGAGGCAATTCTTATCCCTATGCCGAGTACACCAGTCCGGATCAAGTTTTCACCACGACTAGGGCGCTTGAATAGCCTTTCAGGCACCTGAATAAGTACTATATAAAGGGGTCGAGTGCCTCAATTGAAGAATCAACATTCACATCTGCTAATCATTCTCTGCAAAGAAAAAGTGCAAAGACGAAACTCTGCAACCAAGGAGGCTCCAGGAGGAAGTGTGTGATGCTTTGTAGTTCCAGATTGGTCAGGATCGTCGATTATGTTTGGTTTGCTTTTAGTTTACAAGTTGTAATTACTCTTCATATTTGTGCTTATATTTCAAACTGTAAGATGGGTTTTCTCCGCCTTCGGAAATTTTGAAATGGAGACCACTAGTGGACCCACGCCGAGTACATAGGCCTTGGACGTTCTGACCCTGGGGGGTTAGGAACCAAGTAAATAAATCCTGCATGTTAGTGTTGTGCTTTCTCATCTTTTATTATTCTATTGCGTACTAACTCTTCTAATAGAAAGACGCGTGAATGAACGACAAGATTCTGAAGAGATTTCTAAGTCGATATTCACGCCCCCCTCTATCGACGCCACCAATCCTACAGGTTCTTCGTCAGGTTAACATAGGGAAGGCATGATCGTGAGTGTTAGACACCACCTCCCCTTGGAGATTTTGGTGGGGAGGCATGCCCTCCCCATGTGATCTTCAATGAACAGCTCCAGAAACCTTCGAATGAGATAGGCCTTGCTAGATTAGTCTTCCGAAGTATGTTTTCGCTCTAAAATGTCTTCGTATCATGCCCTATCATGAAAAATAAGAAAAGAGTAGATGTCCATACAAAATAGAGTAACTATGCCGATAAATGATAGAAAGGGATGTGAGCATGTAAATCGTATGTAATAAATACATGTGAATGTGCTTCAAATAATGCCTAAAAATGTATACAATCTACGCGCATTACACCACCAGACTTGAACCTTTGCTTGTCTTCAAGCAAAAACTCACAATCTAAACTCATGCATCGGTATAGTGCATCATCATCTAACTCTATCGTCTAGTTTTATTAGTGAGCATGAATAAATTTATTTGGCTATTGGGTGTGGCCTAAATGGTAGTTTTCCGTGCTAAGTGCGATGAGTGACTTAAGTTTGTCAAGCTTCAATCCCTAAGCCTAGTCAAGTTATCATTTTCTATGATCCCTATGTTCCCAGTGATAGATACTTACCTACCACACGCTTGGTTCATTTTTCTCAAACTACATAAGGTCTTAAAAGCAAGCTCTGAATTAAGAGAAACTTAGCATTTATTTCCTTAATAACCTAACTAGGTCTCAAAGAGATAACTTATTAGTTTCCACTCATGATACTATTTTTTATATCTCTTATTCAAATAATTTTGATTGATTTTTTTTTGGTGCTTCAAAGTATATCACTAATACAAATGTATATATACACAATTGCAAATGTAGGGATTAAGATTTTTCTGAATGAGGTCTCATGATCCGAGCTCATCCAGTAACCAAAATGAAGTTTGAGAAATCACTATGAAAACACAAGTACTAATCAATGAATCATGACTAATTTCAAAGTTATCTACCATCCAAACTTGGCAATATAAAAAGAGATCCTAAAACTAGGCTAACACACAAATATCCCAATAAAAGCAATGCTCATTTTATACTACTAGAGATAAAAAAAATAGAAATTCACCAAACATATTAGTACTAAAAACACAATAACATGAATCAAACACAACAGTAAAGGTATCTTATAGAGCTGTAGAATTATAGGCAAAATTACCATGGGCTGTACAATCCATCCTCTCTAGCATATGATTTAACTGTGTCTCCAAATTCAAACTTGACACATCAATTTACTGTAGGAATCGGAGAAACAAGATCCCTTGTTGCACCAAGAGGTCTTCTAATTCTTGTATTGTGGTACTCATCTAACTAGGAGCAAGAGTTACTAACTCTTAAGAGTCTTCCTAGAAAGTCATCTCAAGGTGTTGAGATTGATGTGGTCTATTAAGTGTTGAATCTTCTTGAAATTCTGACAGTTTGTGAGATACTTCAAATGATTACAATTCATCTTATATATTATATTGAGATTGATATGGTCCATAAAGTATTGAATCCTTTTGAAAATCTAACGATCTCTGAGATGTTTGAAAAGTTTGCTCAACATCTTATATAATATATTCAAATTAATGTGGTCCATCTAACATTAAATCCTCTTGATATTCAGATGGATGCTGAAATGTTTAAAAAAGTTGCTCAACACCTTACAAACTTCCGTAGTTATGATATTGATGATTCATCCAATTTTGAGGTAGGTCAGAGATATGCTACTAGCAATAGTCATGCTGCATGGTGTTGGTGTTGGGATTCCGCACTGTTTCCTCGGATTAAATTCTATGAACAGAACTAATCCGGACAGAGATAAAAAGCTTCCCGAACGACCTACTTCATCAACCTTGCTTTGATCGATTGAGTGATCGCTTGAACAAACTGGTTGTTCAAGCAATCAAGCTCCTTAACGATCTGCAGCGGTTCTGTTTGATGAAGCTTCGATCGCCGATTCTTGTATTTGATTCAGGATCCAAGAAAAAACCAAATACAAGAGGAATAGAAAAACAAAGATATACCTCTTGATCTTCTATCGTATTCCTATCCTCTTCTTGGACGTCGTGTGGGTGACGATCTTCCAAGAACCGCAGCCGCAGCTTACCCTTCTTCTCCTTCCTCCTTTGTCTGCCTCATTGCTTGCGTGACCTAGCCGCCCAAGAGCAAGGTTCTTGCCTTTGTGCCGCACGCCCAAGAGGAGAGAAGAGAAGAAGAAGTATTAGCTAGCTCTCCCTTCTCCCTTGCTTGACCTAGCCGCACGCCCCCCTCTCTTGAAGGTTGTGCCGCATGCTTAAAAGGAGAGGAAAGAAAAGAAGCTAGGTTAGGGTTTTCATGATGGCTTAAGAGGATATATATATAAGCAACAATAGGGATCAAAAGGGGGAGTTGGTTATGGTCTCCTAATGAATCTTTAACCCGATCCGTTAATAATAACCTGATTCACTAAATGGTTATTATTGAACTACCGCACCAACCCCATATTAAAATATGGGTTCCTTCCTATTATGTGTACATTATCTCCCCGTGTTTAAGTTATCGTATGCCCATTAATTAATTAAATTACTGACAATTTAATTAATTAACATATAACTCCAAAAATAGTACCACTTAACATCATTATCATGTAGGACCAAATCCACTTGCAGGATTTATATGATAATCCTTATGAGCTCCTCAAGGGGACATCATCAGCTTAAATAATTAGAACACGGTTTCCTTCTATAATCAATGACACACCATATAAATAATATTATTTCCCAATTTACCGGGTCTATTGACTTAACGAATAAATCTCGCCCATTGGTAAATTAAAAAAATAAATATTAAGTATACGTGCCCGTTATTATATCGGGATTAAGAGCGTGTACATCCATAATAACCGAGGTCTTGTTTAATTATATAGTAAGTATTAATCGAATAACCTCAAAATGATCTTGCTCAATACACACAAAGTGCACTAGTATAATTCTATAGTCAAGATAGACTAATATCAAATTACACTACAACCATTCCAATGGTTTGTCCAAATCCATCTTGGTTGTGAGCTACTACTTATACTTTACAACTGATAATATGATCTTCTGTGTGGCACCACACACCATGTTATCTACAATGTGAAGTAATGGACAATTGCATACATATAACAAATATAAAAATATAAACACATGACATTATGATTGTTATTCCAAATAGATGTTCATACAAAAGCTAGGCTTATAGTATACATTCTAACACATAGGAGTTTGTTGAAGATAAAAATTCTGAGTCTGTTGATTTCCTTAATTGTAACTATTAGTACTAGAAGTTGGTTCATCCATGATTTGGCATTGAAGTTGAAATAAACACTGAAGTTCCGTATGAGTACTAGTAGCTTCATGGAAGAAGTTACATATAGCAGCTAGATGGGTCATGCTACCATAAATTCTATAGATGTACTCATATTGATCACCATTTGAATCATAGTCCTCATCGAAATCTTCTAATTGCAAAGAATACGAATCCATGATTACAGAGAAAAAAATCTAGGTCTCACCTGAAATAATAATAACAGAATCATCAGGCACAGGGAGTAGTCATAACAAAACACATAGATATAGAAGATATAGAATAATCAAGACACTCAACAAATTTTGAATTTTGAAAATATAGAATTAAAAATAAGAAAAGATATACAAAATGAAAGGAGGAAAATTGAAATGCAAGCTATACACAAAAATAATGAAGGTGTGTCTAGACTAGCTAAATTACTTATCGACTAATGTTAATACAAATAATTCCCGATAATGGCGCCAAAAACTTGTTACGATGTCGCAAGTGCACTGCAACGTGTTCATTAATAAAAAAAATATTGAATCCACAGGGATTGTTGATTAAGCACTAGTTGAGTTCACAAAGCAAGCTATCTAGATGATCGAAGTTGATTTGTGATAGCTTGTAAGCAAGAGAGAAGAAAGAGAGTGAGAGAGAAGGGTTGATCTTTGGGGGAGGTTGGAATGGGTGAGTCTAAGATTTTGATTTTACTATAATGCTAGTTAACGTTATGGATTGTTCATCTCCCAATCTCCATTATTATGCACTTGTAGGGATCCCAACTAAATACCAGTGTGAACCCCGCGGAGGTGCATTGGAGTGTTTCCCCCATTGGCATCTAGTGTCATTAAGTAGAAGTAATATGGAGAGTTTGGTTGTTAACGGTACCAATTGTCACCTAAATGCCTCCCGGGTGTACAATTCCATGTTACATAGATCATTTATTAACACGGGATTGAGAAAAACCCATTAAGTACAATTAACAATCCCTTACAAAGGATTAGCCTCCATTTCAAGGCAACGCTTGAGATGTCGGATTGTTAAGAGAACTATGATGACCCCTCGGGTGTACGATCTCAGGAATTCTCCTTACGTGGTGACCAATCTCGTATTTCTACACGTATTCACCACTTGTAGAGAATCGGCCTCCACTTCAAGATGAGGCTATGGATGTCCGGTTGTTAAGGGTACTCTTATGTCACAATGGTCCCCTGGGTGTATGATCTAAAACCCCTCCTCTACATGGGAACTAATCTCATACATCGACATATATTCACTACACGCATATTTAATCAAACACATAGAGAGTACAACACACATAGAACAAGACAAAAGCATGTCATTGAACAAGAAAATAGACAAATTCATAATTTATTCATCAACATCACATTATAGCTACTCCCTATATCCTAGATTGGAGATTCTACTCCATTGCGGAGGAAATAGAACTAATAGACAAGAAGTAAAATAATCTATAACTCAAAACATGAAGAGAAGAGAAGAAAGCGTTTATCGTGTAGCACCAGTCTTCTTGGATGTAATCCTCGCTTCGGAGGTGGATAGATCATCGATGGAGATGGAGATGGTGGCTCTAGGGTCTCTCCTAGAGGAGAGAACCCTTCCCCAAGGAAAGGGACTAATCCCCAAATCCAAGATCCCCATATCTCCCTTTTTCCAAAAAAAGTAAAAAAAAATCCTCTTTTATAGGTAAGAGGCACGATCAAATAACACGGTCGTGCCTTGCATTTTAGGTGTAAGGGGACATGGCCAAGGCATGATCGTGCCAAATTGGCATGGCCTGCCCTCAGGTCTCTAAGTTGGGAAGCTCAAGATGAGGCACGATCCCCCCCCTCTTTGTGCTCTTTGTCAACTGGAGGTACGACCATGCCAAGTTGGCTACCCTGAGTTCTTCGTCAAGTCAACACATGGAAGGCACTATCTGAGTGTTAGGCACAACCTCCTCTTGGAGGTTTCAGCATGACCTGCCCTTGTGATCTTTGATGAAGAGCTTCGGAAACCTTTGAATGAGATAGACCTTGTTGGATTAGGCTTCCTAAGTATGTTTTCACTTCAAAATGTCTCTTTATCATGCCCTATCATGAAAAATAAGAAAAGAGTAAATCTTTGTACAAAATAAAGTGATTATGTTGAAAAATGATAGAAAGGGATGCGAGCATGTAAATCGTATGCAATAAATACATGTAAATGTGCGTCAAATAATACCTAAAAACGTATACAATATACGTGAATCAAGGGGTGGAGCTAGGATCTTGGATTATTCTAGGCAAAATATAATATAATTAATAAAGTAAAAAATTAAAACAAAATCTTATAATCATAAAGCGCCATAAAATAATTACCTTACAAATTTTATTTTCTAAGTCTTCATGTTTTGAAATCTTTGTACAATAGATTCATTATCAATTGTTAAAAATATAATTTTCTACATAGACAATAAGAATATAATTCATTTATCATCACTCATTTGATTGGGCAACTTGTCTTTTACAATTCTCATGGCAAAAAATTCTCTCTATAATCGTAGTTGCAATCGGTAGAATTAATAATGTCAAAAGCTTATAAACCAATCACTATACCATACTTTTCTTTGACATAACTAACTTGTTTGAAAGATCATCAAAACCTTTCAATCTTTGAAATGATTTGTTAGAACACATATCACATATATAAATTTCAAGGTAATCATTAAGTACGAGTTGATCAGAAATCTTATGGATAAAACTCATCAGCTACAATTTTTTCTTGTCAAAAATCAAAGATGAGTTTTGTCGACACAAACAAGTTACATAAAGAAGTAACTCCGTTCTCACCTATAAGAAACAATCATTTAGCTCTTGAAGTTGCATATCAATAGAATTATTAAAAAAATCAACATGATAGTATTGAAAATTTATCAATTTTGGTGGATTACGATGGGTACGATCATGTGGTGCCCAACGTATGAACATATTATCCATTTGATGGTAGTAAAGACGATTCACTCGCCCCCCCAGTGCCCCCGCCAACACAAAGGAGGTAAATCATAGGGGCTACTAGCCCGGATACTGTGGTTAGTGCGTGGGGAGGGTGGGCACACTAACTTTGCTAGGTTTTGTCCCCCATATCATAAGATGGTAACACCCACGCACTAACCATCAGTACATCTCGTGGGGACTACATATCATCCATTTGAGAATATTAATGTGATGGTGTTGTCAAAAATAGTGAACATTTTCTAAAAATGAATTCAGCCATCTTCTCTCATACTTTAGAGTGGTGTTTGCATACTTGTACCAAATCCATTGCATTCACAATATCCTTATCTTTCTTTTGCAATATCATTGACAATTCACTCGAACTTATTAAGACATGTTTCATCGAGTGTAGATTGAATGCAAAATCAAATTAAAATATTGACTCTAATAAATTAAATGCCTTAGTTTTTTATCAGCAAAACTAGAATCTTCTTCTAAAATCATTTCAAGCATGTCACTGATAGCAGAAAACATAGAAATTAAGCTCATCAAAGAAGTATAATGTGACCCCAACGTGCATCCCAACACATTGAAGGATAGTTTCTTGATTAAGTCCCTGACCACTTAAAATCTCACCCTCACCAATCCATTAACAATAAAATATAATGTTTCTCTTAAAGAAGATCAAAACGTTTGAAGCATGATCCAACAATATTGGTGCTAGGCCGGATAACGATTATCTTATGGAGGATATTGTTTTTGTTGGTTCGAAGACAGATGCCTTAAATAATCTTTTAAAACCTGTTGATTCGGAAGAATATCAGAAAATTGGACAATGAAAAATAAATAACATAATCAAAAATATTATTCATGCAAAAATAAGTCCTTAATATCAACTAAACAATTATTTAAATAGACTAAAACCCCTAAGGATGTAAAGAAAGCGAAACAAAGCCTAAAATAAAAAAAGGTTGTTTGGTGACTTGGTCCATCAGAGTCGTGGTAGCGTCACATGACCATGCCAAGGAACACGACTTAGTCATGATCCTCACTAGAATGACGCATTTCGCTTCGTAAAGAAGAAGAATGCAACACGACCATGTTAGGGGACACAACCTAACTATATTGGCTATTAGAAAGTTCGATCTCACCTCATCACGGCTCAAAATGAAGCACACCCATGCTAGGGGACACGAGCTAGTCATGATTGTTGCTGAAAACCTCCATCGCCCTGCATTAGTCACCCCAGGTTGAAAAGAACTCATTCTTGCGTTTAGTGTAATATCAAGTGGTATCCTGAGAGGAAGATCACCTGACATCAACTCGGTACTTATTTTTTGTGTACAGATGCATGCTAGATATAATCTAACATGCTTGACTACTGGAAAAATAAGTAGCAACTGCTCATGTTTATCTCTGCTGATATATTTGAATCACAATCTTCAATCTATTTAGCGATAAAAAAGTCAAGGACTGGAACAATGTTTGTATTATTGCAAGCGACTATATTCCATACCATCACTATCTTATCAGGAAATTGATTTGTATACTAACAGTATATTAATTCAAGAGCCTTACTTCACTTTTAAATCCACTTCTATACTAGTCCAGACAATATCAACCTTCTTCGGATCAATAGTGAGAGTGAATTCAGGGCGTGTCAAGAATTCTCCTACTTGTGGGTTCTCAGTATAAACACAAAGCATATGATCATTATATTAAAGCATATATGTGGTTAAAGGAGACTTTTGATTTTATGCGCTGTTTGATGCACATCTATTTATATTTCATGAGCGTGATATACTTTATCACACCCTATTTCTTTATGATTTTGCTACTTTTACTATCTTGGTTCGGAGAATTGCTCTTTTTTTATTTTTATTGATAGGATGAGTTTTTGGAGCAAATATTGAGAAAGTTTGAAGAGAATTCAAAGTGGTCGTACCTCTCCCAATGCTCAATGCAAAAATTATCCCGAGTCTTCCTCGAGCCAAATGGGGTTCAAATGATGTCAAAATAGAGCCAAATTTCTTTCACATGACCAAAACAAGTTGAAGAACAGGACCATGTTGATTTTAAATTTTCTACAGAATGTTACACGGCATGGTCGTGCCTTTTAGGCACAGTCGTGTCAAATTCCAAACAACATTGTGGAGCGAAAGTAAAATGGCCATAACTTTTTGGTCGGTTAGAGTTGCGGGATGTTCCAAATATCAAACTGAAGAGAACTTCAAGATCTACAACTTTCATGAAGACATTAACCCGATAAAATGATGTCTTAATATATAAAAAGGGAGATAATATGTGCCTCTCTTCCAAGTAAATTTGTGCAGGGTGTGCAGAATCATAGGGGTTGTGCCAAACCACACATCACTGCGGAGCGAAAGTAAAATGGTCATAACTTTTTGGTCAGTTGGAGTTGCGGGACATTCTTAATTGCAAACTGAAGAGAGTATCATGATCTATAACTTTCCTGAAGACTTCAACCTGATAAAATGGCGTGAACTGGCACAGTATGGCTATGCCACCCTGGCACTACCTGTGCGCTCCCTTGTCGCAATTGGCACGCCTAGTGCCTCTAGGAAATGAGGGGTGTGTCCCCCCTATAATGGGGTTTTCTCCCCGTTTTTGTAGAATCTTTGGCTTTGGGGGCTTGCCTTGGAGAAGGGTTTTCCCCTCTAGGGAAACCTTAGGGTCTTCATCTCCAGCGATCCATCCACCTTCGGAGCGAGGAGATCCTCCAAGAAGACCAGCGATACCTTGATAATTTCTTCTCCCTCTCCCTCTTGTTTAGGGTTGTAGAAGCTTAATATTTTATCTTCTTGTTGTATCTTCCTTTGCAATGGAGTTGATTTTTCATATTTAGGATATAGGGAGTAGCAAGGATGTGATGATGTCGTATGAACTATGTATTGTACATTTCCTTGTTGAATGATATGTTTATTGCCTTGTTTTATATGTATTATGCCTTGTATATTTTTGTTGAAATATGTGAATGGTGAATATATGTAGTAGTGATGGTTTGACTGTCACATAGAGAGAGTGCCCAAGATCGTATGACTGAGGAGCCTTCATGACAGAGGCTACCATTAACCAGACATCTCGGGCATTGCCTCAAAATAGAGGTCAATCCTTTACAAGAGGTTAGCTAACACCGCTTAATGGGTTTCTCCCTATCCCGTGTTAGAAAGTGCTTAGCATAATCTGTTGGTGCAAGTGCATCAGTTATGCACAGTCAACCTCTAGTATTTCGATGTTTGACAATATAGGTGTAGTCAAAGTGATCAAGGGTTAAACCAAACATGACCATATGTTTGGTAGGTTAAACCCAGGTTTGATCAGTTTGACAAAGGGTTAAGCTAAATAGGATTTGATGTTTGGCAGAATGAATAGAACCCAGGGTTGGTCAGTTTGACCAAGGGATTAAACCAAACCGGACTTGAGGTTTGGTATATTTACCTGAAAGTTGGAGGAAGTCTAGTCAGGATTAGGATTACTTGCAAAGAAGTGATTATGGTGGAAGAAATCCTAGTGAGTGAAGCTAGGTTGAAAGAAACCATGGTGAGTGAAGTTGGGTCCTAGCAAGGGAAGCTAGGTGGAAGAAATCCTAGTGAGTGAAGCTAGGTGGACTAAATCCTGGTGAGTGAAGCTGAGTCCTAGTGAGTGAAGCTCGGTGGACTAAGTCCTGGTGAGTGATGTTGGGCACGATGATAGTACCTAATATAGTACCAGTGTGAGGCAAGATGATAGTACGTTAGGGAAGCTTGGTCTAGGAAGTCAGGAAGGGTAAGGAGTACCCGACTTGGTCGACTTAGCTAAATGGAACTAGCCGAAGCTACCTCGCCACATCCTAGACTAGTTAGACCAGAGTTTTTCAAAGAGTAAATTAGATGTATTATTTATTTAAAAGGCTTTGTCTAAGGAAAGGGTTGATGATCCAATAAGGCTATGACCAAAGAAGGTCTCTGTGTCTCGCCAAGACTTGAAAACCGATTATTTTAAGCTACTAATTGATTAAACTCTAATCTAACTCAAGATCAAACAATCTACATTATTTAAATTGAAAAAAATTATTCAAGCATCTCACAAACACCCATAAGGTAACCATGTTTGTTTGTATTGCGACACGTAGAATGGGTGAGATGTTAAGTACTAATTAATTAATAAATGTTTTCAAAGTATTTTCAAAATCCTTAGAATATTCTCTTAGAAATCTATTTTCAAAATAATGTTTAAACATAATAATGTTTTAATGAATTTCATGCTTGATTGGGTGCTTACCTATAAATACATATTTCAAAAATGATATATCTTTTTGAAAATTGTTTGACCTACACTTAGACACAAACCTTCTAGGTCAACACAAGAGTCCCTTAAGACACTTAGGTAGAGGTCCTTGTAGTTAACAAGGGTAGCCAAAAGGTGTCAGGTTCAGGGGGAGTCTTTATTTTTATGGATTTTTATTTTTAGAAAACTATTTTTCAAAAATTATTCTTTTTGAAAATTGATATCTTTCAAAAATAGTTTGTGATTTAAATTAAAATTATTATCATTTCAAAATACGTTTTGAAAAATATTTTTCAAAAACTTATTATGTCATTCAAAATATTTTTTAAAAATTATTTCATTGAAAGTTATCATATTCTTTCAAAAATATTTTTCAACAAGTGTTTTAATTGCTCTTATGATTTGGATAAATTCTAAAGACACATAGGAAGATTTCTTAATGATCTACAAAAATTCCTAAGATTGTGTTAAGGGGAGTCCAAGTCAAAAGACGTTAATGTATTGTTCATAATTATTTCAAAATATTTCTTAAATTTTTTTTAATGCTTTTCTTTTGAATCAAACCCTAAGACTCAAAGGAAGATCAACTTGTAGTCAACAAGCTTCCTAGGGCTGTGTCAGGTTTAAGGGGAAGTTCAAATTAAAAGAATCATTACAAATTTTAAAAAAGTTATATTTTCATAAAACCACTATGTTTTTAAAATACTTTTGAAAATATTATATTCTCATTTTCCAAAACTTGTTTTGAAAATATTTTGTCTTTTGGAATACCTTTGAAAATAATTTTACTTGAGTTTGGAAAATTTTCCAAGATACTTAGGAAAATTTTCCTTGTAGTTAAAAAGGTTTCCAAGGATTGTGTCAGACTAGAAAAGAAACCAAATCAAGAAAGTTATTATTTTTTTTCAAAACTAAAATATTCATTTTTAAAAAATCCTTAAGACACATAGGGATGTTCTTGTGGTCAACAAGATTCTTAGGATTGTGTCAAACTTAGGAAAATTCAATTTTTTTAAAAAAAATCACATATTGTTGGTGCAATGTTATTTAAAGTACTTAGTGCCTTTTAGAATATTTTCTAGAACAAGTACTTAGTTTTTTTTAAAGGGGGAAGAGCTTTGAAAATCATTTCTTTAAAAAAAAATCTTTAAGTATTTTCAAAAAGGGGGAGAGAGATTATCTTAAAAGGGGGAGAGAGGCTTAAGTTAGATTTTTTTCGAAAATCTTATTGTTTGTGCAATTTTTTTTCGCGTTTCCTTTTGATGTGTGACAAAGGGGGAGAGAGGCTTAAGTTTGATCTTTTTTCAATTTCTCCCAAGTGTTAAACCTAGAACCCTTAGACCCAACCTAACTTAAGATTATTGCCAAACATCAAAAGGGAGGAGATTGTTGGTGCAAGTGCATCAGTTATGCATAGTCAACCTCTAGTGTTTCGATGATTGACAATATTAGGTGTAGTCAAAGTGATCAAGGGTTAAACCAAACATGACCATATGTTTGGTAGGGTAAACCCAGGTTTGATCAATTTGACAAAGGGTTAAGCCAAATAGGATTTGATGCTTGGCAGAATGAATAGAACCAAGGGTTGGTTAGTTTGACCAAGGGATTAAGCTGAACCGGACTTGAGCTTTGGTATATTTACCTGAAAGATAGAGGAAGTCTAGTCAGGATTAAGATGACTAGCAAAGAAATGATTATGGTGGAAGAAATCCTACTGAGTGAAGCTAGGTTGAAAGAAACTCTGGTGAGTGAAATTGGGTCCTAGCAAGGAAAGCTAGGTAGAAGATATCCTAGTGAGTGAAGCTAGGTGGACTAAATCCTGGAGAGTGAAGCTGGGTTCTAGTGAGTGAAGCTAGGTGGACTAAGTCCTGGTGAGTGAAGCTGGGCACGAAGTCTTGGTCCGGGGGACTGAGCACTTAGTCCTGGTCGAGGATCGGGCAACGAAGTCTTTGCCAAGTGAGGACTATGGACAGAAGTAGATGTTGATGCAGTCTGACCTGATTGTTGTTTTGGTGTTGACACCGATTTAAGTTTAGTTGAGTAAGATAAGTTTGGATTAAGTCCTGGTCGAGGACTGGGCATGAATTTCGGTGAGTGGAGCCGGGTCCTAGTGAGTAAAGCTAGGTAAAGGAAATCCTGGTGAGTGAAGCCGGGTCCTAGCGAGGGAAGCTAGGTGAAGGAAATCCTAGTGAGTGAAGCTAGGTGAAGGAAATCCTGGTGAGTGAAGCCGGGTCCTAGCGAGGGAAGCTAGGTGAAGGAAATCCTAGTGAGTGAAGCTAGGTGAAGGAAATCCTTGTGAGTGAAGTTGGGTCCTAGCGAGGGAAGCTAGGTGAAGGAAATCCTTGTGAGTGAATCTAGGTGAAGGAAGTCCTAGTGAGTGAAGCCGGGTCCTAGTGAGTGAAGCTATGTGAAGTAAATCCTGGTGAGTGAAGCTGGGTCCTAGTGAGTGAAGCTAGGTTGGACTAAGTCCCGGTGAGTGAAGCTGGGCATGAAGTCTTGGTCTAGGGGACTGAGCATTAAGTGTACTGGTCAGAGAGGGCTCAGTAGCTCATTCTCCGGGACCAAACTGAGTCAGAGAAGGCAAGGTCTGAAGTCAGGGTCGAAATGATCAGAGCTGGATCGGTCTGAAGTCCGATCAGGGAGTTGGCACGAACTCTCTAGATAGTGGATCGGTCACGAGACCGATCCAGGGTGTCTGATCAGTCTGTTGACTGATCCAGAGAGCTTCTGAGGGAAGAGAAGGTTTTCTGAACAGTCTAGTGACCGATCAGAAAACGAACAGAAAGATCTGAGGAATTTCTGATCGGTCAGTGCGACCGATTAGAATCAGGCTGGACCGATCAGGAGGGACCCTGATCGGTCAGCCACCTGGCTGATCGGTCAGCTGGACTGATCAGGGCTGATCGGTCAGCTAAACCGATCAGCCATTGACTGATCGGTCAACTGGACCGATCAGCCATCTGGCTGATCGGTCAGGTTAACCGATCAGCCAAGGCCTGAACTTGACTGCTAGCCTCTGAACTTGCAGTAAGGTCTGTGTTCGGTTTGGTGACCGATCCCTGATCTCTGATCGGTCAGTGAGATCGATCAGAACTTCGCTGGATCGATCAGAATGGAGTCTGATCAGTCAGGAGGGAGTCTGATCGGTCAAGGTGACCGATCAGCGCCTGAACTTTAATTCAAATTCCTGTCAGACCTCTGATGTGCTTTGATTTTTTTTCTAATATGGTTTGATTTGCTTTGCTAATAAACCTGTGAGTGTGCAGATGATACAGAGACGATACAAAGCCAAGAAGGAGGGTCAATGGTGACTTTCGCTACGACTATTTTGTTTGGTATCTATTTGCAAGTTTCAAACAGCTTCTGGCGTCTAGCGACTGACCTGAAGCTTCAGCTGAAGAGGACTTCAATGAACTGAGAGCTCAGAGGAGGTCAGTGGGTCAGTGGATGATGAAGCCTGTTGATGTGCAGAAGGTAGGTTAAGAAGAAGAGGTTGGCGAAGCAGAGGAGATAAGAAACAGACAGAAAATGAAGCAAAGGGTTTGCTGTGGGTTTTGCTGTGTTGTTGTGCTCTCTGTATATTCTTCTTGCTTGAGCGTTTCTGCTACTTCAGTTGTGCTTCCTTTTCGTAGTCTCCAGTACTTCATCTGTATATTTCTGAGACGATTGTGGAGAGGTTACTCCACCGAGAAGGAGAAGATTTTAGCCGGAGTTCCGGGGCTTGATCTGCCGACGATAAAGGGATCGCTGATAAGTGTTATTTTATTGATCATTTCAGACTCTAAAATCCATGTTTAACCCATATTTTACATGCTTAACCTTGAATTTACCTTTGGTTCTATAGATTAGTTTTATTTTGGGCTTTATTGCAAATATTTATACATTTGAAAGATTTTGAAACTTAATTATGAATCTATGTTTGTAGGCTTGAAAGGATCATGGACCGAGGTCAAGATTGGTCAGAATCAGGCTCAGATCAAGGCGATTAAGCTCTGGAGAAATGTGAGCCATCCATTCATAAGATAAGCAGATCTGGATTATCCAGGGCAAATCAAATGGATCCCAGCTGAGGAAAGGTAGATCTGACTTTCATAATGAGATCTGGAAGTTTAGGGGTAAATCGGAGAAAATCCAGCCGTTGGATCAAGCCAAGAGAATCTGGAGCGTCCATTCAAAGATCAGGTTGATCTGAGCCATCCGTTGCAAATCTGGAGGATCTGAGCTACTGGGAGGCAGATCCAGACCCTTGATCAACATCATCAAATTTTGGATCAGATCTGAGGAGATCCGACTGTTGGATGAAGCCAAATCAATCTCAGCCGTTCGTTGCTAATTCTCTTCTGACCTGTGGCTTGGCTGACTGGACTGAACCCAAGAGCTGGTTTGGCTGATCGAATACAAGGCTGAACTGCTGAAGTTGGCTGACTGAACCAAATCCGATGGAGCCGAACCAACTTCTGGGCTGAAGAGACTGAACCCAGGCCCAAACACAACTACTGGTTGAACCCAAGGCATTGAGCGAACCCAACTGCTGAACCAAAGAATTGAACCTCTGAAGCTGGCTTGGCTAACCGAATCGCTGAAGCTGGCTTGGCTGACTGAACTCAAGTTGGACCGAACCGCTGACGCCGGGCCAAACAAAAGGAGGCAGGACGCGAAAGCTAGGGCAAACGCGGAGAGGCAACACACACGGACGAGACAAGGGGTTCCCGTCTCAAATCCATCTTCTCCACTCTCACCGCCGGCGGTTCTCATCCATCTTCATCGCCACCGGCCGGTCTTCCGACTTCCCACTCCATCTCTTCTTTCGGGGTTCGAAGAGGAGTTTTCTCATCCATCTTCATCGCCGCCGGCCGGACGAGCTAGGGCTCTAGGGGTTCCAAACCCTAGCCGAACGCAGCCGTCGCAGCATGTCCACCACCACCACAGCTAGGGCTCTGGGGGTTCCGAACCCTAGCTGACTTCCTCTCCAACTTCATCGCCGCCGGCCGGACGAGCTAGGGCTCTGGGGGTTCCGAACCCTAGTCAACTCCACCGCCGGCGATCCCATTCTTCAGCAGTTTATTTCTTCCAGCTTATTTTCTTTCAACAGTTTTTTTGTAGTAGCTTCCTTCCTTGCAATTCGTTTTCAGCAGTTTTTCCTTCACAGCTCGTCAGATTCAGTAGCTTCAAATCCCAGCAGATTTCTTCCAGCAGAGTTCTTCCAACAGATTTCTTCCAGCAAATTGTTTTCAGCAAGTTTTTCTTCACAGAATTCCACAATTCGATCCCAGCAGCTACTTCACAGCTTTGCTCAGCAACCACTTCGCATTCGGCAGCATCATTTCATCTTCACGGCAGTTCATTTACCTTCCCAGCAGCTCCTTCAAGCAAATTCGATTCCATATGAGCCTTGGATTTTGTTTACGTGTTGATTGTGTTGATGTTTGAGTTGTTTGTGATTGACTATTAAGTGTTTGTATTGAATAGATTTTTTCCACATCAATTGGCACGTACTCGAAGCAATTTTTAGCATGCCTATCATGTGTTCGATTAAATGCTTCTTAGAATAGTTAATTCCAATTGGGATGTTTCTTAGTTGATTAAATCTTGTTTTGTGTTGCTCTTCCTATTGCTTTTAGTTATATGTCTTTATTACATGCCATTAAGTTAGGTTAGACTAGATTTCTTAAATGCTGTAGATTTTCGTTCCATGTTTAGTTTTGTTAATGCCTTATTTCAAGTTGTGTTTTCTTTGCTGCAATTGTAGTTAGGTTAAATTAGATTTTCTTACCTGCATTGTCTTCATTTAATTAGAACTAGATTTCATACCTGTTTTGCTGCTTCTTTTCATAGCCCTAACGTTCAAAACCAAACCCCAGTTTGATATCGAAAATCCAAAAGCAATAACATACAATCCTGAGAATTATCATGTACCAACTACATTCGTTGGGAGACGACTCGAGTTACTCTATGCTACATTAGTTTAGAGGAATTCGATACTTAAATTGTATTTGATACTCGCGGTACGACACGCGAACCGTATCAAATTTGTCGCCATTGCCGGGGAATGTAGTGATGCTTGATAATTATATCTTTTGATTCTATTTTTGATTGCTTTATCTTTTGTATACGATTGCTACTATTTTACTAGTTTTGTGACAGGACTGCAGATTCAAAATGTTTTCAAATGCTTATTCATCTCCTCACCAGCAGCCGTGTCAACAATTTCAGCAGCCCTATTCAGATTTGCAGCAGTACCAAACTTTCAATCAGCCACCACAGCAGTTTCAACCACAATTTCAAAATTTTCAGTAAGGGTGCAATCAAAATTTTCAACAAAATTTTCAACCATTTCAGCAGTCTCAACAAAATTTTCAGCAACCATTTAATCAGCCACCACAGCAGTTTCAACTACAATTTCAGAATTTTCAGCAAGGGTACAATCCAAATTTTCAACAAAATTTTCAACCATTTCAGCAGTTTCAGCAAAATTTCCAAGATTTCCAACAACCACAGCAAGGATTTCAGCCTTTTAATCAAAGCTTTCAGCCACAAAATCAAGGATTTCAGCCTACTCAGTTTCAGCCCTCACCACAGCAATTTCTACTTCAAAACCAAAATTTTCAGGGCTATAATTCTCAGCTAGTTCAACCATCCTTTCAGCCTAATTATCAGTCATTTCATCAAAAATTTCAACCCTCCTATCAGCCCCAACAGCTCCAATTTCAGAATTCACAGCCTACTCTTGATTTTCAACAACCTTATGTCACATTTCAAGACCAACGAGAGTCCTGTACCAATTAAGGAGGCTTTGAGAATCCTAATGAGAATGAGGCTCAACAACAGAGGGTAGAAGAAATGTTTCAACAAATGTTTCCCGCCATACAAAACCTCGAGAGGCAAATGGGACAATTGGTTAATCAAGTGAATCAGACACAAGCCCAAAGATCAGGATAATCAGATGAATCTACAGGTGTAGGGGATTGCACAGAGCCCCAGGGACCACCCTCATTGGTTGATGTATCAGGAGATCCAGAGGATAGGATTGAGAGTGTAGGGGATTGCACTGAGCCTCAAGAATCACCCATTCCTACTGATTTAGAGGCATTGGAGAAGATGGATAGCAGAGCTTGTAACAACCTTGATTTCAATTCTGAAATTTTATAGGAACCTTCTAAACTTTTATTTTGTAAGGATTTAGTTGTTGATGATTCTAACTTTTCTAATATGGTTGTTGCAGATATGGTTGATGAAGCATGTGTTGCAGATAAATCTATAGGTGTAGGGGATTGCACTAAGCCCCAGGGACCACCACCATTGACTGGTACACTAGAAGATTCAGAAGATCAACATGGAAGTGTAGGGACTTGCATAGTGGAAGCAAGAACCCAAGAATCACCTATTCCAGTTGAGTGTCCACCAGAACTTGAGCCTAAGATGGAACCAGAACTTGACCATGAGGAAGCTATGGATACATCTATTCTTGTAGAACCTCTAGGTATTCTTCAGCACGATCAGGTAAGTATTCCTCTTATTTCTTTGGAAAAATCAATAGAGGCACCTCACTCTGATTTTATTGTTTGTGATGAGTTTATTGACACATCTTTTGTAGAAATTGTTTGTGAGAAACCTGTAGAGGCACCTAAAATTGATTTCATTGGTTGTAATACATTGCTTGATATCTTTTGTGGATATGGATTGTGGAAAATTTTTAGAAGTGCCTGTAAGTGATGTTGTTTATTGTGATGAATCTCTTGCTACATCCTATGCAGAAATTGATGGTGAAAAACTGATAAAGGTACCCAAAATGGATTTCATTGGTTGTGATTAGTTTCTTGATGCATCTTTTGTAGAAAATAATTGTGATAAATTCATTATGGTACCGAAAATTGATTTCATGGGATGTGACGCATATCTAGAGTCATTTTATGTAGAGATTGATGATATTACACTTCTTTCTTACCCTGCACGCTTGAGAGAGGTATTACATGGTTTTGCAGGGTCTCGAAGACTTCTGGAGTGGGTGCTCCATCTGAATAGACTCCAACCTCCTGGAAGGACTTCCAAAAAGCATCAAGAGGGAGGAGTTGCTTTTATTTTGACTTGTAGCACTCACCCTCTAAAGTGGATCTTGCACCTTAATCGCCTTCGGCCACTTAAACATTTTTCTGTGAAGTTTAAGTGTGGGGGAGCAATGCACTATGACATAGATCACGTGAGGAATGCTCTCTCGACTACCCAAACTCCACCACTACCGGGATGGATGCTACTCCTTAACCGCCTCCAACCGCCAGGAATAAGGGGAGTTTATTCCATTTCTTTCCTTTTCTTATTTTTTCTTTAGGTTTCTACTCGCATGTTTGGTTGCTTTTATACTTTGCATTCATGTTTTGCTTCCTCATTCTGCATTTTATTTGGTCTTGAATAAACCTTATTTGACTTCTAGTTGTATCTCCCTACATGTTCCTTTATTATGCTTTGAGAATCATAAAAGAGGGTTAAGTCTGACTATTGAGTTTTGGTTTCCTTGGTATGCTTGGGGACATTAATTGCATTTAGTCATTTGTTGTGGTGATGGACTCTATCTTGTTGGATTAAGCATGACATTTTATTGTTCACCTAGTGAGGATATTGCCATGCCTATCCTTAATCCTCTTATTTGTGATAGCATTTGTGATATGTGACACTCTAGAACTTGGTTTGATTCTTTTTGAAATTACAATAGCATAAGCTTACATGAATATGATGGAGACAACCTTTCTTGTTGAACTCTTAGTTTTCCTCTCCTTTATTATTGTTACTACTGAGCATTTCACCTATTGTTTTCATATTTCATTGTCTTTCCTTTGTCAGATCTTTTCATTGTTATAACATTCTCACTGCCATATTTTTATTAGCTTATTCTTCCCTTGAGCATGCGATGAGAGCATGGGGTGATTGCATGAGGAGTTACATGTTTATTTCTCTATTATCAGCCTCTATTATTGTGAGTTTTGGATGTTATCATGCTTTGCTACATTGCCCGAGATGAGCAAGTTTTAAGTGTGGGGGAGTGGAGACAAGTGTGTATGGACGAATGTTTGTTGAAAAAAAAAATCTCTCTGAAAAAAAAGTCTCTCTGTGAAAAAAAAAGAAAAAAAAGAGAGAAATGAAAAAAAAACAAAACAGAAGTAAAAAAAAACGCAAAAGAAAAGAATGAGAAATTAAAGAGGGTGGAAAAAAAATTCTCAAGCATTCGGGATTTTTGTTAGTGATGAACAAGAGGGAATGTTTTCATAAAAGAATTTTTGATGTATACTCATTTGATATCTTTATTAGAGAAACTCAAGAGTGAAGTTGTTGATACATGCATGCATTTTTAGAAGTGTTGTAAGTGGTTGTTGTGTATTGTATTGAGAATGTGTAAGGAGAATTTTGAGTGTTGGAGGTTTGATTGAGTTATTTATTTTGGTCTATTGTTTGATTGTATACATCATGTTAATTACCCCAATGCTCTCATATTCTCTTTGATCTTCTTTGATCTTCTTTCTGATCTCCTTTGTTATCCACCATTCTTTCTTGTTAGCACATGGTTTCATCATTAGTCCTTGAAAAGTCCTCTTGATTTGTGTACTTATGTTATAGTAATGGAGAAGTAGAAGATAAGCAAGCATATGGTAGTGCAATGTCATGAATGTTTTGAGAGAACTCCACTTCCATATTTATTATTTTTGTGAGCATCAGTGCATAAATCCATCTTGGGAGGTTTTTGTCATGCTTAGTTTATTCAAGTTGATGAAATTACCATGCTTTTGACTTATGTGAGATTTGGAACCATAAATACATGAATTCTTGAGACTTGATGATCCTAAGTAACTTTCTTTTATTATTCCTCAAGTATTGATAGGGGATGTAATATTTGGGAGAAATGTTGTTTTCTTTTAGTTTTGTTTACTTGCCCGAGACGTGCAAGAATTAAGTGTGGGGGAGTTGATAAGTGTTATTTTATTGATCATTTCAGACTCTAAAATCCATGTTTAACCCCTATTTTACATGCTTAACCTTGAATTTACCTTCGGTTCTATAGATTAATTTTATTTTGGGCTTTATTGCAAATCTTTATACATTTGAAAGATTTTGGAACTTAATTGTGAATCTATGTTTGTAGGCTTGAAAGGATCATGGACCGAGGTCAAGATTGGTCAGAATCAGGCTTAGATCAAGGCGATCAAGCTCTGGAGAACTGTGAGCCATCCATTCATAAGATAAGCAGATCTGGATCATCCAGGGCAAATCAGATGGATCCCAGCTGAGGAAAGGTAGATCTGACTTTCATAATGAGATCTGGAAGTTTAGGGGTAAATCGGAGAATCTGAGCCATCCGTTGCAAATCTGGAGGATTCGAGGTACTGGGAGGCAGATCCTGACCCTTGATCAACATCATCAAATTTTGGATCAGATCTGAGGAGATCCGACTGTTGGATGAAGCCAAATCAATCTCAGTCGTTCGTTGCTAATTCTCTTCTGACCTGTGGCTTGGCTGAATGGACTGATCCCAAGAGCTGGTTTGGCTGATTGAATACAAGGCTGAACCGCTGAAGTTGGCTGACTGAACCAAATCCGATGGAGCCGAACCAACTTCTGGGCTGAAGAGACTGAACCCAGGCCCAAACACAACTACTGGTTGAACCCAAGGCATTAAGCGAACCCAACTGCTAAACCAAAGAATTGAACCTCTGAAGCTGGCTTGGCTAACCGAACCGCTGAAGCTGGCTTGGCTGACCGAACTCAAGCTGGACCGAACCGCTGACGCCGGGCCAAACAAAAGGAGGCAGGACGCGAAAGCTAGGGCAAACGCGGAGAGGCAACACACACGGACTAGACAAGGGGTTCCCGTCTCAAATCCATCTTCTCCACTCTCACCGCCGGCGGTTCTCATCCATCTTCATCTCAGCCGGCTGGTCTTCCAACTTCCCACTCCATCTCTTCTTTCAGGGTTCGAAGAGGAGTTTTCTCATCCATCTTTATCGCCGCCGGCCGGACGAGCTAGGGCTCTGGGGGTTCCGAACCCAAGCCGAACGCAGCCGTCGCAGCATGTCCACCACCACCACAGCTAGGGCTCTGGGGGTTCCAAACCCTAGCTGACTTCCTCTCCAACTTCATCGCTGCCGGCCGGACGAGCTAGGGCTCTGGGGGTTCCGAACCCTAGTCAACTCCATCACCGGCGATCCCATTCTTCAGCAGTTTATTTCTTCCAGCTTATTTTCTTTTAGTAGTTTTTTTAGTAGCTTCCTTCCTTGCAATTCGTTTTCAGCAGTTTTTCCTTCACAGCTCGTCAGATTCAGTAGCTTCAAATCCCTACAGATTTCTTCCAGCAGAGTTCTTCCAACGGATTTCTTCCAGCAAATTGTTTTCAGCAAGTTTTCTTCACAGAATTCCACAATTCGATCCCAGCAGCTACTTCACAGCTTTGCTCAGCTACCACTTCGCATTCGGTAGCATCATTTCATCTTCACAGCAATTCATTTACCTTCCTAGGAGCTCCTTCAAGCAAATTTGATTCCATATGAGCCTTGGATTTTGTTTATGTGTTGATTGTGTTGATGTTTGAGTTGTTTGTGATTGACTATTAAGTGTTTGTATTGGATAGATTTTTTCCACATCAATTGGCACGTACTCGAAGCAATTTTTAGACTGCCTATCATGTGTTCGATTAAATGCTTCTTAGAACAGTTAATTCCAATTGGGATGTTTCTTAGTTGATTAAATCTTGTTTTGTGTTGCTCTTCCTATTGCTTTTAGTTATATGTCTTTATTACATGCCATAAGTTAGGTTAGACTAGATTTCTTAAATGCTGTAGATTTTCGTTCCATGTTTAGTTTTGTTAATGCCTTATTTCAAGTTGTCTTTTCTTTGCTGCAATTGTAGTTAGGTTAAATTATATTTTCTTACCTGCATTGTCTTCATTTAATTAGAACTAGATTTCATACCTGTTTTGCTGCTTCTTTTCATAGCCTTAACGTTCAAAACCAAACCCCAGTTTGATATCGAAAATCCAAAAGCAATAACATACAATCCTGAGAATTATCATGTACCAACTACATTCGTTGGGAGACGACTCGAGTTACTCTATGCTACATTTGTTTAGAGGAATTCGATACTTAAATTCTATTTGATACTCGCGGTACGACACGCGCACCGTATCAAATTTGGCGTCGTTGTCGGGGAATGTAGTGGTGCTTGATAATTATATCTTTTGATTCTATTTTTGATTGCTTTATCTTTTGTATACGGTTGCTGCTATTTTATTTGTTTTGTGACAGGACTGCAGATTCAAAATGTTTTCAAATACTTATTCATCCCCTCACCAGCAGCCGTGTCAATAATTTCAGAAGCCCTATTCAGATTTGCAGCAGTAACAAACTTTCAATTAGCCACCACAGCAGTTTCAACCACAATTTCAGAATTTTCAGCAAGGTTGCAATCAAAATTTTCAACAAAATTTTCAACCATTTCAGCAGTCTCAACAAAATTTTCAGCAACCATTGAATCATCCACCACAGCAGTTTCAACCACAATTTCAGAATTTTCAGCAAGGGTGCAATCCAAATTTTCAACAAAATTTTCAACCATTTCAGCAGTTTAGCAAAATTTGTTAGTGATATGAGAGAAGTGTCATAAGGCAATCGCCTTATGATGTAAACATTTATATTAATAAATGATAATTCACTATTTGAGTATACATGTTTTGTGTATTTGATTGGGATCTTGAACTCATCTACTGAATGTCCGCAATACAATTCACAACATAAGAGAATTTGTGATGGGATCACAACTAGTGACTATCTCTAAATGTGCAATTGTGAAGTATTGAAAATATCCCTAGTCGATGAATTGATAAAAACGGACACTATCAATTCTGTTGAGACTAGCATGGGTTATTCTCTAATCAGCTGATTCTCACTGGCTGGTGACATTGGGATGTCCGGAGATAAACATGGATGCTAGTTAAGGGAACTAGTTCATTGGAGTGACTAGCTGTAAGACTTCATATGGGAATCTACATGTAGATATGTCAATGAAGTTTTTACTGCAGCTTAAGTGCGATGTTCCTTTGACTTGCGGTGTTCAAGTCATCTTGGTCATGGAGACTTATACTTTAACATCTTAAGCAAACATCTCCAAGGAGGTGTGAACCCAGGATGATTGGGTATAAGCCAAAGTGCCCGAAGATGTTTGAACAACCTACAAAGGATTCACCACTCCTTGCGAGGAGATGTATACCCAGGCCTATCGTCGGATTGTTACTCAAAAACCTCTGGCCAGAGTGTATCAAGTTTAGAGTGCGAGTCTCTAAAAATACATGAGAGTAATTAGAAATCCAAAGGACGAGAAAGACACTACTTGGGCTAGATGTGACGTAGTCAGTCTAGTGGGGACTGACACAAACAGACCATGTCCTGAACCAAGTGGGTATAAGGTGGTGAAGGGAATGGGGCACGATTCATTAGAGCTGCTGAAGGGTTTCAGAATAATTTCTTCTGAGGTCAAACCGTTGATCTTTCGATTAATTGGGGGTCATGATGTACTACTAGGTGCCACTCATGATCGTTCTATAATTTGTTGATTATAGACGGCCAACATAAATCGAAAGCCTATTTAGTCACATGCACTACGAGTAATCCGAGGGATTTAAAACGAGTTGAAAATTAGATTTTTCGATCAAGAAAAATAAGTCGAATCTGAGTTGATCAGAGGCGCAACGGAAACTTAAAATGTCTAAGTCTTTTGAAGGCTTATTGGGCGAATTAAATGAGTTTAATTCACGATCGGTTCGGGTTGTTTTGGCCGACCAAAGAGGGTGCCCACCCTCTTGGTTTGGCCGACCAATGAAAGGGGGATAAACCAATTTAATTGGTTTAATTAATAAAATAAATCTAGCGTGATTTATTTTATAAATTATGGATAAATAAATTGATATATAAAGAAATTTATATAAAGAGATTTATAAATAAATTTGTAGAAATTTATTCTTTTTATGGAAATTAAAATGAACCATGAATTGGTTTTATTTTAATTTATAAAATCAATTATGAATTGATTTATCCATAATAAGAAAATTTTTATACAAATTTTATTCCATAATTAAAAGAGAGAAGTAATTGTTTTATTATAAATTAGTTATAATAAAACTTGGTTTAAACGAAATAATTCATAAAAGAATTTATAGGATAAATTTGTTATAAAAATTCCGTTAAGAGGGAGACTTGGCAAGGGAGAAGCAACTATATAAGGAACCAAAAGGAAGCCTTTAATTCCTAATGAATAATTGATAGAGATTAATTATTCTCTCCCTCTCTCTCTCTTATTCTCTTTTCCTCCTCTTCTCCTTCCCATTAGGGCCGGCGCCCTCCTTGTGCTTTAGGGCCGGCGCCTCCCTTTCCCACCCTAGGGCCACTACAAGAATTTTTGCAATCAACAACGCCCAAACGACAACGTTTTTTAAAAAAAACGTTGTCTTTTTTTGTTTTACAACGTTTTTAGTGAAAAGCGTTGTCTATGTGTTTTACTTTTTAATAACGACAACGTTTTATAATGATGCGATGTGCTTAGTGTTGTGGTTTCGGATGAAAGACAACGCTGTTACAAAAGCGTTTTTTAAAAGCGTTGTCGTATTTTCCGCTAAAATAAAAAACACATCCCCTCCCTCCACCTCGCTCATTGCCAACCCTCGGCGGCTCGCGAAAAATCTCTCCGCGCTTCTTTTCTCCGCGAAATATCTCCCTCCACCTCCCTCGTTGCCACCTCCCTCGTCCTCTCCTCGTCATCAAGGAGATAAGAGAGATCGAGGGTGGGACGCACGCGGACCTTCAAATCTCTCTGCTCCCCTTCGCGATGTTCTCCTTCTCCTCCGCATCTCCCTCCCCTTCCAGCATTTCTAAGCTCCCCAATCCCCTCTTCACTTCCTCCACCTCCATTTCCCGAGCCGCCTCCCTCATCCGCCGCACAAGACTCCGAGCCGAAGCCGGATCTGACGGCGTAGACACCACCGCCACTACAAGCGGCCAGGAAAACCCTCCAGAAACGCCGACAAGCATCGGAGGCGGAAATCAAGCTTCCATCCCCTCCGTCGTCCCAATCAGCGACAAGGACATCAAAAAGATATCTTTTGCGCTCGATTTCTCCATTTCCCCCCTCTTTTGCGCTGGGTTTGCAGCTTCCTGTGGCCGATGGATGCTTGTTTTTTTGTTTTTTTTTAGTTGCTGTCGCGGGCTTTCCTCATCGAACTGGTTAAAACTATTTGTGTTTGATTGGTTTTGGTTCTGATGGAAAGTTTGAATCTCGAAGGACTTGTTGTGTGTTTTGGATGTTAGATCTCTCACTAAGACGACGGGAATCTGGAAAGTTTTGCGGTAAAAAGGGGGAAGCTAAGTGGAAAATGAACTCGTCTCTCTGGTTTCGTTGTCGCATCTTTCTCTTCTTCTTCGGTGCTGTTCGATGATCAATTTGATATTTTTGTTCGATTGTTGCTGTTGTTTGTGTTTGGGTTTTGGCGTCTGAATGAATCTTTTTAAACACGATTTAAGCTTCCTTCTGCTCGTTGCACACGATTTAGTTATCTGATATCAGATGACATGCATTTGGTTATAGTTCAAGATAGGCATGGAACAAGTTTCTGATTAATTAGGGTTTTGGAGAGTGATTACAATGCAAAAGCTTTCTTCAGGGATCATGAAGTTAGCCAAGTAATGGTTCCTCATTCAGGCCATGCAAATCTAGTGCCTCTATTGGTTGAATCTCAAACCCATTATGGAGATCCTTTTGGTCAGCTGAAACCTCTATATGTCAACCATGTCAATGGGGATGATCATGTTATAGATCCGATGCAAGAAATCCCAGATAAAGGGTGGAATAGTATACCGAAGTTGTCTATATTTCCAGGTAATCTTGGTTGTCATTTCTAAAAGTAAAAACTTACTCTGTGTATGAAAATTGCTCCATTTCCTTGATTACATATATTTTTATATCCAGGCCAAGTTATACTGGTTTTTTCATTGAATAGTTCTTGCTGAAGTCTCCATCATTTGTTTGATTCATTCTACTTTCCAGTCTTGTTGCGTGGTTGTCTTAGCTTTAGTTTTACTATCACTCAATCTATGAATTTTTCTAAGAAAATTCTGACTTTTAGGAACCTAAGAGCTTGTCTTGGATGCTACATTACAGGGTTTATCTTTTAACATTCATCTTCTGTCTCAGGACAGAATGAGAAGTGATAATCTGTAAGAGAATTGATCTGACCATGTTGTAGACATAATGATGAACCTTACTGGAACAGTTCTTGTTGAAACCTTCTACTTATTCTAACTTTGTTCTAGTTGTAGAGATAATTTATATTTAGTTCATGATATAACAGAATACTTTCTTTAACATGTACAAGCTATGGATGATCATTTTTGGTTCGAACATACGCAACAATATTATAGCATACGCAACAATTTTGTAGCTTTAGTGGACTCCTCTGCTTCCATTCCTTATCAGCACGCACTATATGCTATTACAGTGGATTTCTCTAGCTTCATTTCGTTGTGTGTTCTCTTTGCTTTTGAATAAACAATATATTGTTTATGCGGAACTCTATGATAGATACATAGGAGGTTAGGAATTATATAAAAACTTTTACATTCTTCTATGATCTCAATAAGCATATCACTTCATTAGCAAGTTTTATGATTTATGCACTAATATGTCTATCCTTCATCTGGATGCTTGGTTCCATTCCTCAGTCTTTCAGTAGAACAAAGGACATGACATGGAGACGTGACCTCTTTGATGATAGCATAGTAGCCGCTGGCACTTCAGGAGTGCAAACAGGCACCAAACTTTACATTTCAAATCTAGATTATGGGGTATCCAACACAGATATAAGGGTGAGCTGATTTTGTTTTATTTTACTTGTTGAATTGTCAGATATTCTTTGAGTAATTATTATTTTATTCTTCAATTGACCATTTTCAATTTTCATCCAGGAGTTATTTTCCGAAGTTGGTGATCTAATGCGCTGTTTTGTTCATTATGATGGGATTGGTCGACCAAGTGTGGGTTGCATGTCCTTCCTGTTCTTTATACACTAGAAATTTCTTTCTAACCATTCCACTGAGCTAGACCATTTTTGCTTGCAACTTGTGATTTCTCATGAGAAAACCAACTTGAATTTCATCAATGAACATTATGTGTCACCTTATCTAGTATTCATGCTTTTATTTTTCACTGTATTTCCAGAATATATTTGCCTCCTCATGATTGTGTATTTTTTGTGTGTTACAAAAATTGTATTTCCATATATCCAATTTACAACTTCCGTAATCAGGCTTTTAGATTGTAAAATACTTTTTCTTACAGAAACATGGTTTTTTCCCATAGACCTTGCGCTCAGATGAACGCTTTGTATTGTGCTATATTAAGTACCTGATATGCGAGTTGACATAATGGAGTTAAAATTAGCTAATGAGACTTGGTGTAAGGCAAGTGCAGCCGTGCAGGCTTGAGTGTGGTCGCAATGCTGGACCACCCCTCCTCCTTTTCAACATAGCTTGTTGGAGCTGTTCCTGGTTTATTTGAGCTGTTGATGTTGGCTTTGTTAAATTTGGTAATTGATGATCATATGAAGAGGATTGTACTGACCACCTTGATATGCATTTTCAGAGTGATGAAATTTATCTGCATAATGCACTATATATCTTGTACAATTTTTTTTTTCTTCCTTAATTTAACCTTTGAAGGTTTTAATGGATGAATAAGGTTGCTCTTTGAGTTGAGCCTTATTCAGACATGAATGCTTGAGAACAATTTTTAGGACATCTTTTTCTCAATGAACTAGTGAGAAAGTTAGTTGCTGAGTTCTGAAGCAGCATACTTACTCCATTTGAATTAGTTTCTGTGCACTTCATGATATAACAGAATATGCATCACCATTTATGTCAAAGAGAAGGTTGTCCTTGTAATATCAATATTTTATTCTTTTGAATGATTGGATTGAGATTTCCATTATCATTGCTTTCGTGGCTTGAGCTCTATAGTCAGGACAATAGCTAATATAACATGTTAAACTTTTATTGACAGGCAAGAAAAGCTAGGAAGTTCCCCAAAGATGACAAGTGCTTCCTCATTTGGTTCAATTGAGAAAGAAAATGAATTTTCGTTTGGTGTAAAGGAAAGGTATCTTCTGTTAACACAATGCCTATCTTTATAAGAAGTAATTCTTTATTATTTACTTTTGTTCTCAGGGAATTGCTCAGTGGAGCCACCTAATTTCAGGCAGGGAACAAATCTCCTGACATATGTTTGTTGGCTGTGGGTGGATCTCTTCTCTCTTACATATATTCAGCGCCTCCTCTTAAAGTACACAGACATTTCATCTCTACTGTCCTGGTTCAAGTGGAATTTTGGATTGTTAGAACCAAACTATCCTTAAAATCTATTTACTCTCGTTTTAATTTCTGGCTCTTGCAGCTCAAGCAGAATGGCTGGATTGGAAATTTTGCTTTAGGAGCAAGTTACATCTGTTTGCCATGGTAGTTGTGGATGCCTGTTATCATAATTGGTTCTGCTCTTGCTTCATTACCATTTATTTCTGCTCTGAGCTTTCTGTTCAAATGTATGTTGGTAGGTGGGCTGGTCAAGCACTCTTTGGAACGCTAACACCTGATATAATTGTCTTGACACTCCTTTATAGCATAGCTGGGGTACTAGCAGTTATTCTACAAGCCAGTCTTGGAAACATATTGCGCTATTTAATTTAATATCCTGTTCTTTTGTTTCAGCTTGGCATTGCGATAGTAAATGATTTTAAAAGCATTGAAGGAGACAGGGCTTTGGGACTTCAGGTTGGCTCATAGCCCATATTTCCATAATCCTAGCATTGGTATGGCTTAAACTGACGTCCATAATTGTACATCTGTTCTCACAGTCACTTCCAGTTGCTTTTGGCATGGATACTGCTAAATGGATTTGCGTAGGTGCTATAGATATAACCCAGTTCTCAGTTGCAGGTATATAGATACATATATAGTTTTCTCATCTTCTCTTTTTCTTCCCATGTTTCAATAGAATCCCTCAGACACAGTCTTGCAAGTATGAAATGCATAAAGTAATTCTGGAAGCTAATAAAAGGGCAACTTTTTTTGTAAGTTGAATGTCGTATTGAAAGATTTAGCACAAAAGCATCTTTTCATATGAATCTATCTCTAACTTGCTTCTCTTCCTCGTGCCATGTAGATGGGAATATTATTTCACTTGCTTCTGGGTTTTTGCTTCTCTGTCGTCCAGCTTCTCAACTTATGCTGCAGTGTTTGTGAGATATTCTGAATTCTCTGTTTTACTGGAATCCAAATGATTGTGGTGGAAAAGGTTAGCTCACGGAATCTAGCACCTTATTGGTGCTATAAAGAGGAGGAAAGATTTCGAGTTAACAAGCAGCCCCAAAGAATAACTTGTGAATGATGAAGTTTTATAGAACTATTATCAGTGTAAATTGTAAGTGAAAATTGTAAAGAGGGGTGTAAATTATCAGTTTTATAAAGAGGAGGAAAAGATTTCGAGTATTATAAGTGAATTTTGTAAACTATTATCAGTGTAAATTGTGAATATTATCAATTGTGAATAAAAATGCTTGTAAATTGTGAATATTGTAAATTGTGAATATTATCAATTGTGAATAAAAATGTTTATAAATTGTGAATATTATAAATTGTGAAAAACACTACCTATTAAAAAGACAACGTTTTTTAAGTAACAACATGTTTTTTGCGTTGTCTTTGTGCCAAACCACAACGTTTTTAAAAACCAATAGACAACGCGGAAAAAGCGTTGTCTTTGCTCCAAACCACAACGCGGAAAAAGCGTTGTTGTAGATATACTTTCTACAACGGCTTCATCAACAACGCTTTTTAAGCATTAACGACAACGCGGAAAAAGCGTTGTTGTTTCACTTTTTTCTTGTAGTGGGCCGGCGCACCCTAGGGTTGCCGTGGACCAAGAACACCAAGGAGAAGCCAAGAAGAAGAAGAAGATGCGAATAGCAACTCCTCTCTTCCCGGAATTTCGATTCCGTTTCTTGGTGGTACGTTTCCATTAATTTCTCTTGTTCTTTTAGTTGTGCCTTCCGAGAATCTAGTAGTTCTCGTCGGCACAAAACTCGTGACTTTGCGAAGTCATCCCGAAGAGAACTCGGCGTGGACGCGAATAGAGGCGGAGCTTCCAAGGGACGCTACGGTTGGATCTCGTCCTTTTTCCGACTTACGAGAGGTATAAAGTAAATTAGTTTACTTTTCCGCAATGTTTTTATTTTATGATTATGTCAATACACCATAAGGTTGCATGCTAGATACCTGGTTAAAATAATTTAGGAAATTATTTTATGTTAATTCTTCCGCTGCACGTAAAAATTTTGAATTTTACGAACCCGTATCCTTGTCGACATGCACCCGGTCCCAACAGTGGTATCAGAGCCGGTTAGTGTTCGACATAATCATATAATTGTTTTGCGGAACACATTGTCATAATCTCAATTTTGGAAAAATTTTCAATTATGGAAACTTTCCAATTATAATAAATTTTAGATTTAGGAATTTCTAAGTTTGGAAATCCTCATGAAATTTCGCAAACTTTTGAAATATCCTAGTTTCTAAAAATTTTATAATAATTGTGAAAACTTCCCATCTTTGGAACTTTCCAATTTTGGAAATTTTCTATTTTAGAAATTTTCCAAGTTTGGAAATATGTAAGTTTTCTTTGTACCAGAAACTTACAATTATTCTGAAAACCAATTTATGAAATCTCGCAATTTTGGGCACTTTCTTTTAAGAAAGTCTAGACAAATTCATGGACAGTTAATTGACAATTAAATTTGAATTGGTCTTTAAATTGACAACAAAATTCTTTATTTTGGATTGAGCCTCGGGGAGCCGTCCAATTTAAAGCTAGTTGTTGTAATTTAATTTCCCAATTTTTAATTGAAATTGTCATGTTTGATTTGGATTGAGCCTCGGGGAGCCGTCCAATTGGATTTACAACAAATTATTTTTCTTTGGGTATCTGAGCCTCGGGGAGCCACCCTTAGAAAATGATTTGTTGTAATTAATTAAATCCATGAATAAAATATGCTTTAAGAGGTGATGCTCTTACATATTGTTGTCTCCAAAATTAATTAGGAAAATGGTTTCCTATAGAGTTTCTTAATTGCGATTTTCATGAAAATAATATGTGGTTGAATTAAGGGAATTATCTCTTAATTTAATAAGTTTTGATTTAGAGAAATCAAAGTCTTGAACATATTATTTCTGAAATTGATTATGACAATTTAGGAAATTGTTTCCCAAAACAATTCCTTTAATATAGTATGAGATTAGAATTAGGAAATCCAGTTCCTAATTCAATTAATGAGACTTGATAACTTAAGTCACATATATACTTTATTAAGGAAATTGTTAGTCATGACATAATCATATGTCATGAATGTGCTTAGAAAAGATGAGACCCAAAACCCCTTACAAAATATTAAGGCTAACACCTTCCATTAATGTGGTTAGAACCAGAGTTTTGTTTCTCGTTTGGGTTGATGGACACATCCATGCCCGACTTGAACCTCAACATGTTCAAACCATGGAATTAGTTTATGAATAATATAGTTGGAGTCAGAGGTCAATCCTTAGTTTTGGTTGTTGGACACATCCAAGCCTGACTAAACGGTTGAATGAGCTCCAACCATATTAAAACTATTTCTTGATTAATGGGTCAGCCTTAAGCTTGGAGCATCGATTTGTTGTGCCACAGCCAAGGTCGATGCAAAGAGAGGTGCAATTGGGTGCTATGTATAATGTCGCATACTTGTTAATGAGTTAACAACCCAATGATTTATGCAAACATTCAATTAGTTGATAGCATAAAGTGATAGTTACGTATATGTGATATGTAATTGGTATAATTACCTACCTTCATAGCTAAGAATAACTTGATGGCCACAGCCATGGTGGTTCTTATCTATGGTTGGATATCAACCTATTTGGAGATGTTCCTACGATCTCCCGAATTGATAAAAAGGGTTATTCAATTTGAAAAATAAATAGGATTTTATTTATGTATGTTAATACATTCTTTAATCATTCTTCTCACATAAACTCAATTTGAAATGTTTCAACAAATGTTTCCCGCCATACAAAACCTCGAGAGGCAAATGGGACAATTGGTTAATCAAGTGAATCAGACACAAGCCCAAAGATCAGGACAATCAGATGAATCTACAGGTATAGGGGATTGCACTGAGCCCCAGGGACCACCCTCATTGGTTGATGTATCAGGAGATCCAGAGGATAGGATTGAGAGTGTAGGGGATTGCACTGAGCCCCAAGAATCACCCATTCCTACTGATTTAGAGGCATTGGAGAAGATGGATAGCAGAGCTTGTAACAACCTTGATTTCGATTCTGAAATTTTACAGGACCCTTCTAAACTTTTATTTTGTAAGGATTTAGTTGTTGATGATTCTAACTTTTCTAATATGGTTGTTACAGATATGGTTGATGAAGCATGCGTTGCAGATAAATCTATAGGTGTAGGGGATTGCACTGAGCCCCAGGGACCACCACCATTGATTGGTACACTAGAAGATTCAGAAGATCAGCATGGAAGTGTAGGGACTTGCATAGTGGAAGCAAGAACCCAAGAATCACCTATTCCAGTTAAGTGTCCACCAGAACTTGAGCCTAAGATGGAACCAGAACTTGACCAGGAGGAAGCTATGGATACATCTATTCTTGTAGAACCTCCAGGTATTCTTCAGCACGATCAAGTAGGTATTCCTCTTATTTCTTTGGAAAAATCAGTAGAGGCACCTCACTTTGATTTTATTGTTTGTGATGAATTTATTGACACATCTTTTGTAGAAATTGTTTGTGAGAAACCTGTAGAGACACCTAAAATTGATTTCATTGGTTGTAATACATTGCTTGATACATCTTTTGTGGATATGGATTGTGGAAAATTTTTAGAAGTGCCTGTAAGTGATATTGTTTATTGTGATGAATCTCTTGCTACATCCTATACAGAAATTGATGGTGAAAAACTGATAGAGGTACACAAAATAGATTTCATTGGTTGTGATGAGTTTCTCGATGCATCTTTTGTAGAAAATAGTTGTGATAAATTCATTATGGTACCGAAAATTGATTTCATGGGATGTGACGCATATCTAGAGTCATTTTATGTAGAGATTGATGATATTACACTTCTTTCTTACCCTGCACGCTTGAGAGAGGTATTACATGGTTTTGCAAGGTCCTGAAGACTTCTGGAGTGGGTGCTCCATCTGAATAGACTCCAACCTCCTGGAAGGACTTCCAAAAAGCATCAAGAGGGAGGAGTTGCTTTTATTTTGACTAGTAGCACTCACCCTCTAAAGTGGATCTTGCACCTTAATCGCCTTCGGCCACCTGAATATTTTTCTGTGAAGTTTAAGTGTGGGGGAGCAATGCACTATGACATAGATCACGTGAGGAATGCTCTCTCGACTACCCAAACTCCACCACTACCGGGATGGATGCTACTCCTTAACCGCCTCCAACCGCCAGGAATAAGGGGATTTTGTTCCATTTCTTTCCATTTCTTATTTTTTCTTTAGGTTTATACTCGCTTGTTTGTTTGCTTTTATACTTTGCATTCATGTTTTGCTTTCTCATTCTGCATTTTGTTTGGTCTTGAATAAACCTTATTTGACTTCTAGTTGTATCTCCCTACATGTTCCTTTATTATGCTTTGAGAATCATAAAAGAGGGTTAAGTCTGACTATTGAGTATTGGTTTTCTTGGTATGCTTGAGGACATTAATTGCATTTAGTCATTTGTTGTGGTGATAGACTCTATCTTGTTGGATTAAGCATGACGTTTTATTGTTCACCTAGTGAGGATATTGTCATGCCTATCCTTAATTCTCTTATTTGTGATAGCATTTGTGATATGTGACACTCTAGAACTTGCTTTGATTCTTTTTGAAATTACAATAGCATAAGCTTACATGAATATGATGGAGGCAACCTTTCTTGTTGAACTCTTAGTTTTCCTCTCCTTTATTATTGTTACTACTGAGCATTTCACCTATTGCTTTCAAATTTCATTGTCTTTCCTTTGTCAGATCTTTTCATTGTTATTACATTCTCACTGCCATATCTTTATTAGCTTATTCTACCCTTGAGCATGAGATGAGAGCATGGGGTGATTGCATGAGGAGTTACATTTTTATTTCTCTATTATCAGCCTCTATTATTGTGAGTTTTGGATGTTATCATGCTTTGCTACATTGCCCGAGACGGGCAAGTTTTAAGTGTGGGGGAGTGGAGACATGTGTGTATGGATGAATGCTTGTTGAAAAATTAAAAATAAAAAAAAATATTTCTCTGAAAAAAAAGTCTCTTTGTGAAGAAAAAAGAGAGAAATGAAAAAAAACAAAACAGAAGTAAACAAAAAAAGAAAAAAAACGCAAAAGAAAAGAATGAGAAATTAAAGAGGGCGAAAAAAAAATTCTCAAGCATTCGGGATTTTTGTTAGTGATGAACAAGAGGGAATATTTTCATAAAAGAATTTTTGATGTATACTCATTTGATATCTTTATTAGAGAAACTCAAGAGTGAAGTTGTTGATACATGCATGCATTTTTAGAAGTGTTGTAAGTGGTTGTTGTGTATTGTATTGAGAATGTGTAAGGAGAATTTTGAGTGTTGGAGGTTTGATTGAGTTATTTATTTTGGTCTATTGTTTGATTGTATACATCATGTTAATAACCCCAATGCTCTCATATTCTCTTTGATCTTCTTTGATCTTCTTTCTGATCTCCTGTGTTATCCACCATTCTTGCTTGTTAGCACATGGTTTCATCATTAGTCCTTGAAAAGTCCTCTTGATTTGTGTACTTATGTTATAGTAGTGGAGAAGTAAAAGATAAGCAAGCATATGGTAGTGCAATGTCATGAATGTTTTGAGAGAACTCCACTTCCATATTTATTATTTTTATGAGCATCAGTGTATAACATCTTGGGAGGTTTTTGTCATTCTTAGTTTATTCAAGTTGATGAAATTACCATGCTTTTGACTTATGTGAGATTTGGAACCATAAATACATTGATTCTTGAGACTTGATGATCCTAAGTAACTTTCTTTTATTATTCCTCAAGTATTGATAGGGGATGTAATGTTTGGGAGAATGTTGTTTTCTTTTAGTTTTGTTTACTTGCCCGAGAAGTGCAAGAATTAAGTGTGGGGGAGTTGATAAATGTTATTTTATTGATCATTTCAGACTCTAAAATCCATGTTTAACCCCTATTTTACATGCTTAACCTTGAATTTACCTTCGGTTCTATAAATTAGTTTTATTTTGGGCTTTATTGCAAATCTTTATACATTTGAAAGATTTTGGAACTTAATTGTGAATCTATGTTTGTAGGCTTGAAAGGATCATGGACCGAGGTCATGATTGGTCAGAATCAGGCTCAGATCAAGGCGATCGAGCTCTAGAGAACTGTGAGCCATCCTTTCATAAGATAAGCAGATCTGGATCATCCAGGGTAAATCAGATGGATCCCAGTTGAGGAAAGGTAGATCTTACTTTCATAATGAGATCTGGAAGTTTAGGGGCAAATCAGAGAAAATCCAGCCATTGGATCAAGCCAAGAGGATCTAGAGCGTCCATTCAAAGATTAGGTTGATCTGATCCATCCGTTGTAAATCTGGAGGATCTGAGCTACAGGGAGGTAGATCCTGACCCTTGATCAACATCATCAAATTTTAGATCAGATCTGAGGAGATCCGACCGTTGGATGAAGCCAAATCAATCTCAGTCGTTCGTTGCTAATTCTCTTCTGACCTATGGCTTGGCTGACTGGACTAAACCCAAGAGCTGGTTTGGCTGATCGAATACAAGGCTGAACTGCTAAAGTTGGCTGACTGAACCAAATCCGATGGAGCCGAACTAACTTCTAGGCTGAAGAGACTGAACCCAGGCCCAAACACAACTGCTGGATGAACCCAAGGCATTGAGCGAACCCAACTACTAAACCTAAGAATTGAACCTCTGAAGTTGGCTTGGCTAACCGAACCACTGATGCTGGATTGGCTGACCAAACTCAAGCTGGACCGAACCGCTGACGCCGGGGCAAACAAAAGGAGGCAGGACGCGAAAGCTAGGGCAGACGCGGAGAGGCAACACACACGGACGAGACGAGGGGTTCCCGTCTCAAATCCATCTTCTCCACTCTCACCGCCGGCGGTTCTCATCCATCTTCATCGCCGCCGGCCGGTCTTCCGACTTCCCACTCCATCTCTTCTTTCGGGGTTCGAAGAGGAGTTTTCTCATCCATCTTCATCGCCGCCGGCCGGACGAGCTAGAGCTCTGGGGGTTTCGAACCCTAGCCGAACGCAGCCGTCGCAGCATGTCCACCACCACCACAGCTAGGGCTCTGGGGGTTCTGAACCCTAGCTGACTTCCTCTCCAATTTCATCGCCGCCGGCCGGACGAGCTAGGGCTCTGGGGGTTCCGAACCCTAGTCAACTCCATCGCCGGCGATCCCATTCTTCAGCAGTTTATTTCTTCCAACTTATTTTCTTTCAGCAGTTTTTTTTAGTAGCTTCCTTCCTTGCAATTCGTTTTCAGCAGTTTTTCCTTCACAGCTTGTCAGATTCAGTAGCTTCAAATCCCAGCAGATTTCTTCCAGCAGAGTTCTTCCAATGGATTTCTTCCAGCAAATTGTTTTCAGCAAGTTTTTCTTCACAGAATTCCACAATTCTATTCCAGCAGCTACTTCACAGCTTTGCTCAGCTACCACTTCGCATTCGGCAGCATCATTTCATCTTCACAGCAGTTCATTTACCTTCCCAGTAGCTCCTTCAAGCATATTTGATTCCATATGAGCCTTGGATTTTGTTTACGTGTTGATTGTGTTGATGTTTGAGTTGTTTGTGATTGACTATTAAGTGTTTGTATTGGATAGATTTTTTCCATATCAATTGGCACGTACTCGAAACAATTTTTAGCATGCCTATCATGTGTTCGATTAAATGCTTCTTAGAACAGTTAATTCCAATTGGGATGTTTCTTAGTTGATTAAATCTTGTTTTGTGTTGCTCTTCCTATTGCTTTTAGTTATATGTCTTTATTACATGCCATTAAGTTAGGTTAGACTAGATTTCTTAAATGCTGTAGATTTTCGTTCCATGTTTAATTTTGTTAATGCCTTATTTCAAGTTGTCTTTTCTTTGCTGCAATTGTAGTTAGGTTAAATTAGATTTTCTTACCTGCATTGTCTTCATTTAATTAGAACTAGATTTCATACCTGTTTTGCTGCTTCTTTTCGTAGCCTTAACGTTCAAAACCAAACCCCAGTTTGATATCGAAAATCCAAAAGCAATAACATACAATCCTGAGAATTATCATGTACCAACTACATTCGTTGGGAGACGACTCGAGTTACTCTATGCTACATTAGTTTAGAAGAATTCGATACTTAAATTGTATTTGATACTCGTGGTACGACACGCGGACCGTATCAAGCCTCTCACCGTGTAGGCTTGGCCTTGGAGTTGTACATGCCCGGCCCAGAGCTGAATAAAACCCTACATCCTCTCGGCCAGTAGGCTTAGCCTTGGAGTTGTACATGCCTGGTCAAGAGCTGGATAAAACCTCACAACCTCTCGGTTTATAGGCTTGACCTCGGAGACATGCAGGCATAGATAGGAATCAATCAGGGGCTGGGGTTGTGCTCTATACCACCCCTACCAAAAAGCAAATGTCTGCTACGTAGAGCGGAAGAAGGACCCGGAATCATGCAAATGATAAATCAAGCAAATATTCGTCCTAGGATCAAAGAATTCCAAGAGAATAAACTGCGACAGGCAAGAGAGGAGGGGGAAGACAAGCGTGTAATAATGAAGCGCCCTATAGAGTCTGCTCTTCGGGGGAAAGATCATCCCAGACACGCTGAATGGTTATGGCACTCAAATCGGAGCCTGGCCTCAATAACTGATCTTTCTCCAACTGCTTGATGGCACCGTAAAAGCCCTGTTTGAGGGTCTTGAAAGCTTGTGCAACCACTAGATGAGCGTACTCCTCCGACTCCAAGAATTGGCTCTGTAAACTGCCTCCATTGGGGACACTGGAGGTGCAGAGTCTTCCAACTGGGGCTGGGCATGGGGCTCGGTGTTGGCCTTGGACATTTTGGGTGCCTCCACCTCCAGGAGCAGCTCAGCACCTCGGTCCTCCGGGTTCTTCTTAGCCGATTCCAAAAGGGTAACCTGGTCGGACAACTCTTTATTACGGGCTTGGAGTTGTTCTCGCTCCTGCGATAACTTTTGTAAGTCTTCTTCGAGGGCCTTGATCTTTTCCGATCCCAGGCGCTCTCGGAGCTTGTACCCATGCAGGGGTATCCTCGGCTGATATCAAAGACGACAGGTAATGATCAGCCTTCTCTCAGAGGACCCGGCTGACCTCTAGCTGTAGGAGGCCGGCCTCACGGGCTCGGCCCACCTCTGCCTCTACATCCGACACCTGCCGCAGGAGACTCTCAGTCACCCCTCCAGATTGCAATAAATGGAGGGTGGCCATGCAGTTCGAAGCAACCTAAGGATGAGAGCAAGGATAGTCGATAAAAGGGGATCAGGAAGAAGTGAAGAGCAGGAACGGAGCACTTACCGCCCGCAAAGATTGGTGCAGCATTCCCAGGTACTGGGTTGATCCTGTCGCCTGCCAAGACGAACAATGAGCCCACGCGGTAGGGGGAGCAGAGGAGCTAGGGACGTCCTGAGGATGCGGAACATCTTCCTCCGAATTGGAAGCAATAGGTAATGCCCGGTGGTGAATCCCTTTATGACGATAGATGGGGCAGTGCCAGTAGCTTCCTTCGCGGCCAAAGGAGCCTTCCGATGGGAACGAAGTAGCCCTGTGAATACCTCCTTGTCACGAAGAGGATCGGTTGTAGACATGGTGACGCCGCAGGGGAGGAAGACACAGCGACGGCGGAGGAGGGGGGTCTGACCCCGGTGACGGGAACTGGAAAAATCGCATCCTCAGTAGTAGTTGAACGCAAGCCTCTCTTCAACCGCTTTAGGGGGAGGTCCCGTGGGGATCGTCGTTTGAGCCATGCCTTCCTAGACACGGGGACAGGGATGGGCCCGCTAGGCAACGAGGAGATAGCTTTTTCTTGTGGAGCCCTTGGGGAGGGGGCTGGTGGCTCCCCTTGAGGGACCAGGGGCACGACCGAGATGTCACCGCTAGGGGGGACCGCTGGCGCCGCAGGGCTTGCTGACAACTCCCCCTCCTTTTCGCCATCCTCGGGGGAGATTCCTGTGGGAATCGAAGATATTACCCCGGGGATCAAGGCTTGTTCATGAGCCTAGTCCCACTTCAAAAATTTATTCTTCTCCATAGAAATCAGGATGTCGCCTGCGGGGTGAAAAGCCATAAGGCGTCAACAAACATCAATCAAGTGGCATCCTCAGAGCAAAGCTACTTATGGAGGTTGGAGCTTAGGGGGGTCATCTTCGGACTGATCTCTGCCCGGTAAAGGAGCTCCTCGCATTGCACCAGCTGTAGCCCATGGAATTCCATCCCGGCCAAGATACCCTTAGCCCGTTGATACCCGACATCCTGTTGGAAGTCACCTAGGTCAGGAATGGGAGGCATGTTATCCAGTAAATGAATATCGCTGAAAGGGTGCTCAGGGAGTCTGATATAGAAAAATCTCTCCTTCCACCCCTTATGGGAAGAAGGAAGACTTCCCAGAAATCTATGGCCTCCTCGGGCGGTGAAGCCAAAGGCCCCGTGAGAGCCGACCGGAGCAAAGAAGAAATGGAAGAACCGGGGGGTTAAGTGAATGCAAAAAAGCTTGAAGAGAACCAAAGCCCCGCTCATCTGGGCAAAAGCATTGGGAGCCAGTTGGTGAAGGGGGATGCGGAAGTAATGCGCAACATTCATAAAGTAAGAAGGGAGGGGGAAGCGTAGCCCTAATTCCATTTGCCCCAGGAAGAAGGTGTAAAAGCCCTCATCGGGGGTTACTGGTCTCTGACCTGCAGTTGGGACCCTCGCCTCCCAGTCCGTTGGAATGCCATACTTCTGACAAGCGGAATGAAGGGAGTCCGATCTCACCTTGGAAGAGACCGTGTCATACCACTCAGGATAAAAACCCAGTTCTTCCAAAGAACAATCGTCCGAACCTGCAATCTTTTTTGTTTTCCCCATCGTGGCCCACGAGGAAGAAGGAGGGGCGCATAGAACAATGAAGATGGTACGTCCGCCGGGAAAGCACTGGCGAGGAGGGCAAGGAAGGCAGAAGGACTCACTCTAGCAATTAGGGCAAGGTTGTCGCAGGGTGCCGTCACACCCACTTTTATAGGAAGAGGGCACCTCCCCTGAGGCAAGGGAAAGGCAGCATGGCGAGGATATACACACGCCATCCCAGGGGACGACTAGGGATCAATTGTCGGTACTTCGTATAACCCATAGTGCGCTGCCCAATAAGGGAAAAAGTCACAGGATCCCGCGACACGTGCTGGGCAATCCCGATATCGCAAAGGCCCCTAGAAATTCTCAGAATGTTGGGACTTATTCAAAAAAAAAGGAGAAGAAGAAAACAAACAAACAAGAACCACCCGGAATGTTTCAAGAGTTATGGCAAGGACGGGAGTATAGATCCCAACCCAAGTCATCGCAACTTCTTCATCCTGGCACCAGTCTGATCAGTCAGTCACACTTCCTTCGATCAGACTTAAAAGGGGAGACTTGTGATGGGGCTGGATAACCTGAACTAGACACAGGGATGAAGAAGCCAGGGACGTGGTCCGACCTTCTCTCTCGGGTCCCGAGACCCCATCGCAAAGAATCACCCGGGAAAGATAACCTCGAGAGACATGACATCGCGAGGCTCCCGAGCTCCCCTCGGGAGGTGGGTGTTGGGACTGGGTGCATGTTGACATGGATGCGGGTTCGTAATTTTAAAATTAATTTCGTGCAGCGAAAGGTTTAGCATAAATAATTTCTCAAATTATTTAACCACACATCTAAGCATGCAACTTTATCTTGTGTAGGCATGATCATATATTTAAAATTTTGCAGAAACGTAAACTAATTTACGTATTACCTCGCGTAACTTGAAGGAAGGGACGAGATCCAACCGTAAGCATCCCTCGGAAGCTCCGCCTCTATTCGCGTCCACGCCGAGGATCTTCGGGATGACTTCACAAAGCCACGAGTTTCGTGTTCTCGAGAACTATTAGATTCTCTGAGAACGCGACAAAAAAACCAAGAGAGAAGTAATCACATCGAAAAAACTCACTACCAAGGTTGGCCGGAATCACAATTCCGGCAAGAAGGAGGAAGATGACTTGCGCCCAATCCCAAGGTGATAATGGCCGGAGAGGAAGATCGTCCCAACGGAAGAACTTTGTCGCCTCGATGCATCTCCTTGTGCTCACGGCAAGAAGAAGGGAGAAGAGCCTTGTGGCCGGCCAAGAGATAGAAGGGAGGAGAGGGAGAGAGGCCAGGCAAGAATACTTCGATTGATTTCTAAGCCTTGCCTTGGGTCCTTTATATAGTGGTCTCTCAACCGCCAAGTCTCTTTTTTCTATGGAATAAATTTTCTATGACTTATTCCATCATGCCATGTTTTATCATATTTTAATTCATGATAAAAACCGACCAAGTCTCCTTTTTTCTTATGTAATAAATTTTCTTATCATGGTAAATTAATCCTTGATTGATTTTATAAAATAAAATAAACCAATCCATGGTTCATTTTAATTTCCATGAAAAATAAACCAAATCTTGGTTTATTATATAAAAATTTATATCATTCATAATTTTATAAAACAAACCACACAATTGGTTTATTTTATAAATTGAATCAAAACTTGGTTCTCTCCCTTTGTTGTGGCCGGCCAAGCAAAGAGGATGGAGACCCTCTTTGGCTGGCCCATCCAAGCCACGCCCCAATGAATTAAACTCATTTAATTCATCTATTAAGTTTTCAAAAGACTTAGCCATTTTACGCTTCCGATGCGTCTCTGATAAATTCAAATTCAACTTATCGTTTGGCTCAACCAAACCTAATCTCTCTTGATTGAAAAATCTAATTTTCAACTCGTTTTAAATCCCTCGGATTACTCGTAGTGCGTGTGACTAAATAGGCTTTCGATTAATGTTAGCCGTCTATAATTAACCAATTATAGAACGATCATGAGTGGCACCTAGTAGTACATCATGATCCCCAATTAATCAAAAGATCAACGGTTGACCTTAGAAACTATTCTGAAACCCTTCAGTAGCTATAATGAATCGTGCCCCATTCCCTTCACCATCTTATACCCACTTGGTTCAGGACATGGTCTATGTGTGTCAGTCCCCACTAGGCTGACTACGTCACACCTAGCCCAAGTAACGTTTTCTCGTCCTACGGATTCTAATTACTCTCATGTATTTAAGAGATTCATACTCTGAACATGTCATGCTCTGGCCAGAGGCTTCGAGTAACAATCCGACGATAGGCCTTGGGTATACATCTCCTCGCAAGGAGTGGTGAATCCTTTGTAGGCTGTTCAAACATCTTCGGGCACTTCGGCTTATACCCAATCATCCTGGGTCCACACCTCCTTGGAGATGCTTGCTTAAGATGTCAAAGTATAAGTCTCCATGACCAAGATGACTTGAACACCGCAAGTCAAAGGAACATCGCACTTAAGCTGCAGTAAGAACTTCACTGACATATCTATATGTAGACTACCATATGAAGTTTTACAGCCAGTCACTCCAATGAACTAGTTCCCTTAACTAGCATTCATGTTTATCTCCGGACATCTCAATGTCACCAGCTAGTGAGAATCAGCTGATTAGAGAATAACCCATGCTAGTCTCAACAGAATTGATAGTGTCCGTATTTATCAATTCATCGACTAGGGACAATTTCAATACTTCACAATTGCACATGTAGAGATAATCACTAGTTGTGAATTCATCACAAATTCTCTCATGCTGTTAATTGTATTACGGACATTCAGTAAATGAGTTTAAGATCTCAATCAAATACATAAACATGTATACTCAAATAGTGAATATTCATTTATTAAAATAAATGATTACAATCATAAGATGATTGCCTTAGGACATTTTTCTCATATCACTAACAATGGGGTCCTCACAATAGCCGACCTTGGCTAGAGAAAGTCCACGTCCCCCTCTCCTTGTAAAGTTGGCCCAATGAGAGAAAGAAGGGTATTGGCACCGACGGTTTCAAGGGATATCCCCTCACCAACGAAATCAAGGGCCGTGGCTCAAGTCTCGGAGACATGGCACTGATAAAGGGGGCACGACCAATCTGCCGACACCGGTATAAAAGGTAGTTCGACCTCTCCGGTAAGGGGGGGGGGGGGGGGAAGAACCTAGCATAGTTACATCGTTTATTCCTTCTTTCAGATTATTACCTCAGCACCATCCTAACTTGAGCGTCGGAGTGGACTCCGCCGGATCCCTGCTGGCGTGTCCCTTCACGCTTGTGTTACTCTTGCAGGATCTTCCTAATTCCTCGCTCGCACGGTCTTTTGTCAGGGCTAATCTTCTGCGATTGGCTATTGCCGACGACTCTTTCCGGAACAAAGGCTACGACCAAAGAAGGCCTCTGTGCCTCGCCAAGACCTGGAAGTCGATTATTGAAACTCACTTTTAAATTACTATTTGGTAAACTCAAATCTAACACAAGTTTTAATTAAATCTTAGATTTAACATTAAATCAAAGATAAAAATAATACATCTCACAAAATAGATAAGAAAACCTATTTTGTCACTTAGAATTGGGTGAGATGTTTAGGACCCAATAATTTAGTCCAACTTAAACCAATCAAATTAATTCTACATTTTCAAAATTAATTCTACATTTAACATTTTTTAATTCAACACTTAACATTTTTCAAAATTAATTCTACACTTAACAATTTTCAAAATTAATTCTATACTTAATATTTTTTAAAATTAAAATTTCACCTAATATTCTCAAATTCAATTTCAAAATAATTCAAACTCAATTTGTAACTAATACTGAAAACCTGTCTCACAAAAGAAACTCATAAGGTCAACATGCTTGATAACCTTAGATGTGGGTGAGACAGATTAGACAGTGAAATTTAATTAATCTATCCTTACTTCTACATAAATGGATCCAAATTAAATATACTTTATGTGTAGGAACATAAAGATTTGGACCAGTGGATGTTGGATAGTGGATGCTCCAGACACATGACTGGGGATAAATTGAAGTTCACCAAAATCAAGTTCAAAAACCTAGGCTCAATGACATTTGGCAACAATGCCACACTTAAAGTAATGGAGCCAGGTAACATTGAACTAAATTCTGATTTCATTATCAAAAAGGTGTTGCTAGTTGAAAATTTTAAATTTAATTTACTTAGCATTAACCAACTGTGTGATACTGATTATATAGTTACCTTCACCAATTCTGTCTGCCTGATTAGGAATCTACAAGACCCAGAAGTTACACTTAAGGGTAATAGGAAGAACAATGTTTACACAATCAATCTACCCGTAACACCTAAATATTTCCTAACTCAACTGGAAGAAATAAATTTATGGCATAGAAGACTAGGCCACACCCATACTAAGTTAATTTCAAAACTAAGTCAACTTGGACTAGTTAAAGGGATACCTAAAATTAAAAACTTTGAAAATACCATCTGTAATCCATGTCAACAAGGTAAACAAGCTAAGTTAACCCACAAAACCCAGTCAAACTTAACCCAAGCCACACTTGAGCTCCTACACCTAGACCTATTTGATTCACATGGAGCCAAGTCACTAAGCGGGAATCGGTACTACTTAGTAATTATTGACGATTACTCTAGATTTACTTGGGTTAGATTCTTAAAAACTAAAGATGAAACATTTAACTCATTTAATAATTTGTGTAAAATGATAGAAAATCAAAATGACACAAAAATTAAAAGACTTAGGAGTGACCATGGGGGAGAATTTGAAAATATGAGATTTGAGGAATTTTGTAAAATTAACGGGTATGTCCATGAATTTTCATGCCCTAGAACTCCCCAACAAAATGGAATAGTTGAGAGGAAGAATAGAACCCTTCAGGAAGCAGCTAGGACAATGCTCAACTAATACAACTTAACTAATCAATTTTGGGCAGAAACGGTAAATACAACCTGTTATATTCAAAATAGGGTCTTAATAAATAGAAGACACTGTTGGTGCAGAATGCACCAAAGTCAAACCTGTGTTTTGATAATGGCAACAGAGGTCAAAAGTTAAGTCTTACTTGTGTTTCTAACAAGTTACTCTAGTGTGCAGAGATAAAGTCCTAGCGAAGGACTGCTAGGCAACTGGCGAAGGACTGCCAGTAGCAAAGCCCTAGCGAAGGGCGAAGGACTGCTAGGCAACTGGCGAAGGACTGCCAGTAGCAAAGCCCTAGCGAAGAACTGCTAGGCAACTGGCGAAGGACAGCCAGTATCCAAGCCCTAGCGAAGGACTGCTAGGCAACTGGCGAAGGACTGCCAGTATCCAAGACCTGACAAAGGACCGTCAGGCAAAAGTCCAACAAAAGGAGCGGTTGGCATCAGGTAAACTCTCCCGAGAGGAGTAGGTGAGGACGCGTTCCCCGTCGAGGGAACATTAGGCGTCGGTTCGACCTAGGACTCCATTTTGGAGACCAAAGTCAGAACCAAGACAGCTAAGGCTGTATAAATAAATATTTTATTATTGCATTGTGTTTTGGACTAACCCTGGATGCAGGACCGAAGGAAAGTGTGTCTGCAGCTCAGAAAGCCTCAAAGGAGAGAGGCAATGGCTGAGTAGGGTGCCCGGAGTGTCCCGGGCGCCCCCAAGGTGCATACAAAACAAGTCAAAGAAAAAAGGGTTCGAACAGCTGCTGGGCGGGGCGCCCCCGTGCTCCCGGGCGCCCCCGCTGCTCCCGGCGCCCCCAGCGTCCCGGGCGCCCCCATGCGCATGCCTCGAACCAGAAGCCATCGAAGCCAAGCAGATAACGCTTGACCCGGTCAATCCGGGCGCCCCGAGCGCTCCGGGCGCCCCGGTCAAAGCGGATCCAGAGGATAGACGCTGACCGAGACCTTTACGGATCAAAGGACACGTGGGGGGCGCCCCCGACGTCCCGGGCGCCCCCAGGTCCTATATAAAGGACCCTCGACCAAGGCTTCAAGGATCAATTCTTTCAACGCCTCAAAGCTCTTCTACGCTCGTGCCTTGCTCCGGAAACACTCCAACTCGAGCTGACGACGTCCCGCTGACCCGAAAAAGTCAATACACTCCAGACGTCGGTAACGAAGAGTGCAATTCTTTATTATTATTTTCGTGCACTTACTTTGTAACCAAATTCTGTAACTATTATTGCGCTTCATATAGAATTGCCCAAAGTAAACGGTCAACGACCGTGGGCCTTGGAGTAGGAGTCGACACAGGCTCCGAACCAAGTAAAATCGACTGTGTCTCTGTGTTGTGTTTATTTTACTTTCGCTGTGCAATTGCTCTTTACGAAATTCCGAACGATTTCCGATATTCACCCCCCCTCTATCGGTTTTCTCGATCCAACAGACACAACAAGACTCCTTATGAAATTTATTATCACAGGATACCAAATTAGCATTATTTAAGGGTTTTGGGTGTAAAGTACACATTTTAAATACTAAAGACTACCTAGGTAAATTTCAATTAAAATCAACCCCAGGGATCTTTCTAGGATATTCAACAACAAGTAGGACATATAGGGTATACAATAAACAAACCCTTAAAATTGAAGAAACCATAAACTTAATATTTGATGAAGAAATTGAAACAAAACCTACTATCAAAGAAAACCTAAATAATTTAAATCTTGATCAAGAAGATATTGAACCATTAACTGAACTATCAATTGAACCAACTACTGAGGAATCAACTGAACCAATAGCTGTACCAACCCAAGTAGTTGAACCGATCGCTAAACAAAATCTACCAGCCGGACCTGAGGCTGAACCTAGTTCTAGGAGAACTAAGAAACCCAGACTGAATCATTCATCTGACCAAATCTTGGGCAATCCAACCTTAGGGGTCAAAATAAGGTCTTCTTATAGAAATCTTAGTCAAATTGCCATAATTTCAAAAATAGAACCTAAGACTATAGAAGAAGCCCTACCTGACCCAGATTGGATCATTGCAATGCAAGAAGAACTAGCCCAATTTGAGAGAAACCAAGTCTGGGACTTAGTACCTAAACCTGAAGGTAAGTCAGTTATAGACACTAAGTGGGTATTTAGAAACAAGCTAAATGATCAAGGGGAGATTGTGAGAAACAAAGTCTACTTAGTAGCTAAAGGGTTTAGTTAAGTCGAAGGGTTGGATTATGATGAAACTTATGCACCCGTAGCTAGACTTGAATCAATTAGGATGTTACTAGCTTTTGCAGCCTATAGAGGGTTTAAACTATACCAAATGGATGTCAAGTCTGCCTTTCTTAATGGGTTCATAAAAGAGGAAGTGTATATAGGGCAACCCCCAGGATTTGAGGACTTAGACAATCCCGAGTATGTGTTCAAACTTAGGAAAGCCTTTATGGTTTAAAACAAGCACCTAGGGCCTGGTACGAAAGACTATCAACCTACTTGATTTCTAAGGGATTTAATCAAGGCCAAATTGACTCAGCATTATTTGTTAAAACCTTAGAAAAAGACATATTTATAGCCCAAATCTATGTAGATGACATAATTTTTGGGTCAACTAATTCTAACTTTTTAAAAAACTTTGTTGGTAGGCGAACTAAACTTTTTCTTAGGTCTCCAAATAAAACAAACCAGGGAAGGTAACTACGTTCATCAATCCAAATATGCAAGAGAAGTAATTAAGAAATTCAAAATGGAAAACTCTAAGGGTGCGTTTGGTTCAAGTTATCAGATATAACCTTAGTTATGTGATTACCAAGTAATAACATAAACAAGGTAATGGGGAATAAAACATAACCTGAAGTTGTTTGGTTCAATTTAGGTAATTAAATAAAATCTTGTTTGTTTGGAGGTAATAGTCTATGACATAATATAAGATTTTACTGTATTACCCTTTAGTTAAATTTAAGTATAATAATATTATATGCTTATAAATTTAAAATAAAAAGTAAGATGATATTATATACATATTCGTACCCTCGGTCGTCGGCCGCCGGTGGTGGTCGCCGGTTGTCGGTCGCCGGCGGCGGTCGCGGGTCACCGACGGCGGTCGCGTGTCGCAGGCGGCGGTCACGGGTCGCCAGCGGCGGTCGCGGGTCGCCTGCGGCGGTTGCGGGTCACCTACGGTGGTCGCGGGTCGCCGGCGACGGTCACCGACGGTGGTCGATGGGGCGATCGCCGATCGCGGGTCACCGGTGGCGATCGCCGGTCGCCAGCGGTGGTTGCTGGTCGTGGGTCGCCGGTGGCGGTCGTCGGTTGCCGTTGGCTGCGATCGCCAGTCATCGGCTGCCAGTGGTTGCGATCGCCAGTCATTGGTTGCCGGCGGCTGCGATCGCCAGTCGCCGGTCGTCGGGGCGGTCGTCGGTCGCCGATCGGCGATCGTCAGCGGCGGCGGTCGCCGGCGCGGTCGTCGGCGTCGGTTGTCAGTAGCCAGCGCCGGCGTCGATCGTTGGTAGCCGGCGCCGGCGCCGGTCGTCGGTAGCCGCCGCCATCGTTGGCCACCGCCGCCGACCGCCGGCGGCGGTCGCCCACGAATAATGCCTCTTTTATTAAGGTAAATATTGGAGGATAATTTTGAAAAGATAAGTTTCATAACCCCGTTATCAAAAAAAACCTTACTTTCCTAAGGTTTTCCGATTTCGGTTTGCATGCCCCTTTTGCTGACGTGTCGGGCATCGATCTTTACTTGGGAATCACTGATTATCTAAACTAAACAAGATTTTTGATGATAATCTTGGATGGATAACCAAGGTTATCAAGGATAACCCCCAACCAAACGCACCCTAAGAGTTTAGGTCCTCCCATGGCCACGAATGTCAAAATAGACAATGACCCTGAGTGTAAACCAGTGGACTTAAAACTATATAAAAGCATGATAGGTAGTTTATTATACTTAACGGCTAGTAGACCCGACATTCTGTTCACAGTAGGAATGTGCGCTAGATACCAAACCTATGCTAAGGAATCCCACTTAGCAGCCCTAAAAAGAATCCTTAGGTACAATAAGGGTATACTAAATGTAGGTATTTGGTATCCTAGGATCTCCAACTTTGAATTATCAGGATACTCTGACTCAGACTATGCCGGATGAAAACTAGATAGAAAGAGTACAAGTGAAAGTTGTCAATTATTAGGACACAGTCTACTCAGCTGGTGCGTTGCCTTATCCACAACTGAAGCAGAGTATGTTGCCCTAGGAGAGTGTGTGGTACAACTTTTATAAATGATGCACACTCTTATGGATTTCCAGCTAGACTATGTCCAAACTAATGTGTTCATTACAACATAAGTTTGATTAATCTTACGAAAAACCCTATTCATCACTCCCGAACTAAACACATTGAAGTAAAACATCATTTTGTTAGAGATCACGTAGCCAGGGGCGAAATCGTACTTATGCATATGGACTCGAAATCTAATCTAGCCGACATCTTTTTCAAACCCTTACCTGAGTCTTAGTTTAGCTTACTAAGAAGGCAGTTAGGGTTATGCTTAGTAGAATAGGACTATTATCATTTATGTTTTCAAAACTAGCATTTCATATTTTTCGAAAAATCATTTTTCTTATTAAGTCTTGAATTTTAAAATTCTTTTTCCGACTTAGATTTTTTGAAAAATTACCCCCTTTAAAACTAGGATTTTCTACGCAATGGACTTAGTCTAGGCTTTAACCCTAGAATTGCATGCTCCTATAAATCTAGAAGCTAGCATCTCACAAGCACAGTAGGACACTTTGATTGATAACCTAGATTGGGTTGAGATGCTTAGGTCTATACCTTGACTCAAGATGCTTTAAGTCAGTGCATCTAGAGTAGTTGGGGCGATAAATACATTTGAACAGCAATCAAGCTAAGTCTTCAAGCTTAGAAAATCTAACTTGATCAGATCACTTAACTTGACTAACCCTAGTGAAAGTTGTTGTTATATAATAGTTAGTAAGTAGATAACTAGGTTAGACAGGACCCGAATGAGTTCAATTTAGTTGGTTTGATACTTTTTGTTGCTTGGGCTCACTATAATTGGTTCAATATGTGTTTAGAATTTTTACAAAATAAACTGGCTCTGATTCGCTATTATTTTTCGACCAGTATGTTTTTTGATATATTGCAAAGGGGGAGAGTAAAAAAAAGAGAGTGAAAAAAATTAATTTTTTTAAACAGTAAAGTTAAATTTTCAATTGCACATTTTTCTTGCAAAAATGTTTTAAGTGTAAAATTTTTTTTTGCAAATGTCTTAAAGTACTTTTACAATCTTTTTTTGCAAAAGTCTTAACGTACTTTTATTTTTTTTTTGCAAAAGTCTTAAAGTACTTTTAATATATTTTTAAAGTGAACAATATTTTTTAAGTACAAAATATTTTTAAGTGCATAATATTTTTTCAAATAGAAAAGATTTTTTAAGTGCACAATATTTTTCAAGTATTTTTCAAAGTACTAATATTTTTTAAAGTGAGAAACATTTTTCAAGTACAAAATATTTTGCAAGTACAAAATATTATTTTAAAATATTTTCAAGTACAAAATATTTTCTAAGTGCACAATACTCTTTTAAAAAAATGCAAAATATTTGCACAATACTTTTTAAGTGCAAAATCTTTGTAAGTGCGAAATATTCTTGTACAAGTTTTTTTGGTACAAAAACGTGCAAATCTTTTAAAGTACAAATTTTTGTGGTAAAGTTAAAATTCCTTTTTCAGAAAAATGTATTCCAAAAGGTGTCTTAACTTTTTCAAAAGTTTTGCAAAGTATACTTGGTCAAAATTTGCTTATCTTTATTTTACAAAAAGACTTTAACTTTTTCCTCAAAAAGGGTACACTTAATCTTTTTGAAAAACTGCATATCTTTGAAAGCTTCAGGGGGAGAATCTTTAATTCATGGGGACCTTATTGCATGTTTTCCAAAATGTAATTTTATTAAGAGGAAAAATAAATATGTTTGTTAGAAATGTCTGCTTTGTATGTTTTAACTTAACTTTTGAACTAGGTTGCCATAAATCGAAAAGGGGGAGATTGTTGGTGCCGGAAGTACCAAGATCGAACCTGGATTTTGATAATGGCAAAGGGTTCATAAGTTAAGGTTATATTGATCTAATGAATCTGTTAAAGCGCGTAGGAAAAGTCCTAGGTAAGCTAGGCACGAAGTCCTAGTTCGTGGAATTGGGCAATAAGTCCTAGCCGAGGGCTGGGCACCGAAGACCTGACCGAGGGTGGGGCAATAAGTCCTGGTCGTGGACTGGGCACAAAGTCCTAATTCGAGGAATTGGGCAATAAGTCCTGGTCGAGGGTTGGGCACCGAAGACTTGACCGAGGGTTGGGCGGGCAATAAGTCCTGGTCGTGGACTGGGCACGAAGTCCTGATCCGGAAGATCGAGCAAAATTCCAACCGAAGGAGCCGGTTGGCAAAAGATAAATTCTCCTGAGAGGTGTAGGCGAGGATGCGTTCCCCGAAGAGGGAACATTAGGCATCGGTTCGACATAGGGTTCTATTTGGGAAGACCAAAGTCAGAATCAAGACAGCGCTAGCTGTTAACTGTACTTAACTTATCTATTATTTGTGTTTTGGATCTAACCCTGGTTGCAGGAACAAAGGATGGAGTTCACTACATCCCAGGTGCCTGAGAGGGCTCAGGCGCCTGAACATACAGACGCTTGTATGAATACATGAGCCCAGAAGGGTGTTTCCAGTAGTCTACGAAGCTGAGCCTCCACGTCAGCAAGGGAGGCGCCCGTGAGCATATAGGTGCCCCAGTCGTCTTAGGCGCCTTGGATGAAGGGATAACCATTGGCCAAGTCTGCGGATGAGGATTCACGCAGAAAGGCACACGTGTCAGGCACCCTACTCAACACTGGTGCCCCAGACGGCTGTATATAAAGGGGTTCACCCCCTTGCTTCCAGACAATAATTCTTTCAACGAAAATACTCAAGCGCTCAGTTCTAACTTCTCCGTGCTCAAGTTTCAAGTGCCAATGATGACCCGTTGTTATGATCTTCGAGTCCTTTTCCGGTCGTCGGTATTTGTTTAATTTAATTGCTTAAATTCAATTCTATATTCGTGCTTCAATTTTGTAACCTTTTTCTGAAATATAGAATTGCCCAATGTAAATGGTCAAGGACCGTGGGCCTTGGAGTAGGAGCCGATCTAGACTGCGAACCAAGTAAAAGAAAAGTGTGTTATCATTGTTTTCAATTTCCTCTGCGTAATACTCTTTTTACATCCGAAAAATTTTATCGATATTCACCCCTTGTATCGATTCTAAATGATCCCACATCCTAGCTCAATTACTCTAATGCTTAAGTCAGGTTTCTAGAAAGGAGGAGAAAAAGAAGAACAGTAAACGAGAATATGTTGGTGTTGGTTTATGAGCGGGTGTGTCCGCCTATGTCGTTACTCATAGAAGCGAGCTTCTTTTATATCCCTATTGCAGAAGAAATTGTACCTCTCTCTTTTAGGTCTTAATTGATGGGACATCATGTCCCAATAGGACAAATGTCACATCATCATATTAGAGGGTCTTGTCACACACATTCGGTATTGTAGAAGATCATGTTGGGTTACACTATATCGACCATGTTGTTCCATGTGCTATGATAACTCATATACCGTCCCACGTGTTATCCCACATGCTATTGACCAGCTGGGGTTGTTGGGCTGGAGGGTTTGGCATGTTAAGTCAAGAGGTGTCGAATCGGTGAGTTTAAGACAGTTGAGCAGGAGGAGTCGGGTCGGCAAGGCTTCTTGTCTTGGATCAATCAAGCTGAATGGGGGAGCTTCTTGTTGTAAGATCGAGATCAACACTATAGGGGAGTGAATAACATTAAGAATTTTTGCAATAAAAATAATAAATAGATAATAACTAAATTAATCAGAGTTAGCATAGCGAAAATAATAAATTAACTTTGACTAATCAAGTAAGACAAGACAATTATAATAGCTAGTAGTTAAGTAAATTTCCTAACCTAACCTGAAGTATAGACACACAACAGTTTAAAAATAGTTATCCTTATTTTCAATTTCTCCTAGGTGGAGAATTTTTTTAAAAAAATCTAAAAATTAAGCACAATAAAAGATTAAGGCAACACTAAATAACAATAAGAAAAAGTTGCTGATAAAAAGTGAAGCGTGTGTACTAGATGATTAAGAAAGGGACGAATTGAAAGCTTTGCATTAAAGCCTCTTATATAGTATTCTCCCAGTAGCTTGGAGCCCTCCAGTTGCTTGTATAAGTACTAACATGGCTGCAACTTCTATCCTCAAGATAACATTAACATTGTTTCCCGGTCGCTTGTGCACCACTTGGTTACTTGGGCAAGGGTCAAATTTCATCTTGACTGCCATCGTTGGGTTGTTGATAATGTTCTCTCTTGCTCGCCTGAAAGCTACTCGATCGCCCATGTACCTGGTCGCCCAAACCCACATGGTCATCTGGACCCTATGAAATCCCTTCATCGAGAGTTATTATCAGCCAGGGGCCTCCGAACTTCATTCGGTTACATGTAACAGTCTAGCATGCTTTTCTACAATTATTACACGTAATGAGTATGATAGAAAATCTAAAGTTACTTGTATTTGACTAGATTAACCTGTCTAGTTCGGTTTTGCCAAGCAAACAACCTCCTGTTGATTCCATACACTTGGGCTTATACTAAGCAATTAGTCTCTAACTAATTCCACACACTTGGACTTTTTGTTAAGCAATCAGCCTCCAGCTGATTCCACACACTTGAACTTGAGTCATCTAACACCTAGTTAGGAATTTGTTTACCAATTTGAATCACTTAGACTTGATTCACCTAGACTCTATGTAGGAATCTGTTTGTCAAGTTTTAATCACTTGGACTTAATTTATCTAACCTTCAGCTAGGAATTTGTCTACTATGCCTTAATCAGTTAGACTTGATTCACCTAGACTCCAACTAGGTATTTGTCTACTTGGTCTCAACCAAGACTTAGATGTTAGATCCACTAGGACTTGATCATTGCCTGATTCACAACTAGGACTTTAACATGTGTCAAATGTCCCGCACTTACAAATTTTACACAAATGGTTAAATCACAACTAACCTAACTTTAACCTTAGTCATATATCAAAATCTTGGATTACCTATTGTACACCTGCACCAACATTCATCTTAGGTAAGCCAAGTTGAATGGTGAAGCTTCTTGTCTTGAGGCCATCGTCATCCAAGTAGAAGTAGTTAAGCTGGAGGGATTGGCTTGACCAAGTCGAATGGTCAAACTTCTCATCTTGAGTCAACCTAGCGGAGGTAGTTGAGATAGAGGGATTGGCCTGGCTTGGCTAAATAGTGGGGCTTCTCGTCTTGGGTTGGGTGGGCCGAATGGTGGAGCTTCTTGTATTAGCTTAGCCGAGTGAAGGTAGTTAAGCTAGAGGGATTTGCCTAGCCGAGCTGAATGGTGGCCCCGTTCACCTATCTTGACTTTGACCCATCTCAACCCGATTATTAACGTTCTTGGTACATGTGGAAGCTTTTAATACTCTCCGCATCACAAGCTCCCCACCAAGTCTAGATAAAGAAAGCACGAGTTCAATTGATTAGACTATTGTGTTGCAGCAAGATGAGGTTGTCACATCAACATACCTTTATTCCGCTCCATTCCTTCGTTAGTAGTCAAAGAGGACAAGTGGCGAGATTGCAAATTTGCTGCACGACTTGTCGTTGCCTTGTATATATGTCCCATAATCTATCAACCTCGTTCTTTGGGTCATGCATGTCGTTGTGACTGACAAGATACTTGCAATGATACCTTTTTGAGGTCATGTCTATCAATGTGATTTAAATGGCTGAGGTGATCGAGGAACCATTCGGATTGCAATAATTAATCAAATTTCATTGACATGCATGCTTAATTTAATGGTTTGAAAGCTATCTAACTTTTTTGGCCTTGGGATCCGATGGTCATGGCCTAGTGGGCGAAGGTATATTAGGTTAGAGAGGTAACATCATCTTCATTTGCTTTTCTTCATTGCCTCCTCCAACTATGAAATTCCTACTTCGACGATTCAGTAGTCCCTTTTCCATCATTCTTTTTTTTCGTTTTGCCAGAATTGTTGAGCCTTGAAGAATAGAGTGAGGTGCCTAAGGTTCAGCTTGCATCTTCGAGTCATATCACCACAATGGGAGGACCTCCTAGCCTGTCCGTTGTCCCCCCATCAAGACTGAGTTTGCCTATAAAGGTCCAAGAGGAAATCCCAGTTGAGACTCTACAAGTCAGAGTGTGGCACCTAAGAGTGTGGTGCCTGAGAGATAAATCTTGGAAATGAAGTGCAATCACTCATTCAAATTAGCTCATACTATCTTTGGAAAAAGTGTTCCTACGATGGAATCAGCGTACCTCCTTCACCATAGTTGATGCATCCTCTATCTATAATTAATCCTATGAAGACCGGCCTTGAGTTCATTCCAAGTCATGGTCTCCTAATGAATGTATTTTATATAGGATTTTATTTCACATTTTGCATTCATCTTTTGATACTATAGGAGTATATTTTTCATAATTAATTCCCCTTTAATGTTGTTTTGCTATTTTTTTAGTTTAGAGATTTATTCATGTACTTTTAATTAATAGGACGAAGAATCGGAGCTCAAACGAAGTTAAAATAAGAGCCTCAGAACGATAACATCAGGCAAAGAATATGCTCCGGCAATGTCCCAAGATACGGGCGTATTCCTCAAAATGAAGAGAGCAAAATAGCGCAATCGTGGGGGTTTCTAGAGCCACACATGGCTCGACCATGTATTTTTCACACGGTTGTGTGCCGCTTCTACTAGAGAACTCAGAACTTCACATGACCCGACCTTGTGTTTTTCACATGGTTGTGTACCACAACTCATAACTTCACACGACCCAGTTGTGCATTTTTCACATGGTTATGCGCTGCCTCCTCTGTAGCTCAGAACTTCACATGGTCCGACTATATCTTTTTCACATGGTTGTTGCTCATTTCTATAGACTTGGTAATTGTGATATTTTTGGAGTTTCTTTCCTAATCTAAGGGCTAGAGAGGCTTTATAAAGATCCTAAAGGCTTGTGGAGAGGGGGAGAGAAGTTTTCCTGGTGACAAGGAGCCCTAGAAGTGTTGTTCCAAGGAGCAAGAAGAATTCTGGTCTACGTTTGGAGTTGGAGAAGCAGCTCAAAGACATTCTTCGCTTCATTGAATAAGTTTTCTTTTCTTTCTCTTAGATTTTGATTATAAAAGCTTGATTAAAAATGTCTCCTTGTTATAAGTCCATATCCATGGAGTAATACTCTTGATTCTAGGACTAGGGAGTAACCCTTTGTATGTAGATGCTTGTTTGATATATTTTGTATTTCTTAAATTCTATGATTTGATTGTTTGTGGTCTTATTATACTGCACATACACGAACTCAACACCACAAGCATGTTTTAGTATCCCAAGGGGTGCTAGAAAGGATCGAATGGTGAACCTAATCCTCCAACCTATAAAATACTAAGATGTGGGGGTGTAGGTTACGAAAGTAGGTTGGGTTACTATGAGGATTCCCTAAGCTTTCACGAAGCTTAAGCCTTGATTTGGCACCACACAATAAGGGAAGACAACTCAAGAACCATGGGGCATCTTGTGATAGGAGCCTCCGTAAGAAAGTGATTATTTAGCAATATCACCTTGAAAGTAGATGTCGTATTTGGGCGGATAGACAAGCATAGATCTAAAAAATCATGTCAGGTAAATCGAGATTATCTAGGATATATTCAAAGGATTGCAGTAGCAGTGTCCACATAATAGATTAGAGAAATGATTGGTAATCCATATCTTCTACAATAGTATCTTGTATGCAATGTCATTAGACTCCACAACTAGTGGAGCCCTTATGAACAAAATTCTAGACAAGGCTAAGGAGATTATTGAAAGAGTAGCATTGAATCAACACCAGTGGATATCAGAGCATGGAAATCAAGCACAAGTTCTAGGGAAATCATCACTAGTTGACCAAACATGTAGCAGAGATTTGCTTAGCTATTGCCACCAATCAGGAGGCAAAATTAAACATGTCAATGCAATGAATAACTTCAGTTTAAGACCAAGCAATCCATCTCGACCACTTATATGTTAGTAGGAGCCCTAGAGCCAATTATGTGATGATTGACAAGACACTTTTTGTATCATATTCTATCATTAATAAAGACATGTTTGATTATTATACTTACTTTATACTTGTGCTAAATAACTAAGTATAATAATGTCCTTGGATAGTAGGTTCTTATCTACATTATATCGATTGGTTGAATCGATAGTGAGATAATGTAGAGAATGTTGGTGTAAGTTGCATCAGTGATATCCTCCTCTAAGTGTTTTAATGTTTGACAATATGCTTAAGTCAGTGATACATTTAACAAGGGAAGGGTTAGTCGAGAATGGTGTAACAAAGTGAACAAAAGTCCTAGTTAACCTAGGCATTAAGACCTGGTGAGTGAAGCTGGGCACTAAGACCTGGTGAGTGAAGCTGGGCACGAAGACCTGGTTCAAGGAGTTGGGCACGAACTCCTAGCCAAGGGTTGGGCACCGAAGACCTGGTTCAGGGAATTGGGCACGAAGTCCTGGCCGAGGGTTGGGCACCGAAGACCTAGACCTAGGGTTTAGGCATGAAGTCTTGGTCCGAGGAATTGAGAAACTTAGCGGAGCGATGACTAAGGATAGAAGTAGAGACGGGTCGAGGTTCGGACGTCTCGAGATCCGAGAGTATCGGAGGCTAAGCAAAAATCCACCCGAATGGACTGGGTGGCAACCGTCTCCTGAGAGGAGTAGGTGAAAGGCACGTTCTAGGGGTGGGAACTTGCGTCGGTTTGACCTAGGGTTCGTGGAAATCCGAAGTCAGAACCAAGTCCTTAAGGTTAAGATTGTGTGTATTTGCTTTGTATTTATATATCTTGCAGGTACCTAGAATGGAAGACAAAGCAGGCAAACAACACATGAAGTGGCTGAAAGCCAGCCAGCTAGGCACCCCCATTGAAGGGGGCGCCCTAATGGAGCTAGGCACCCCCTTCAACTGGGGCTCCTCAGTCAAAGAAGCAGAACAGGTTCAGTGAAGGAAGGCAGAACAGGCTTCCATTCAGGCGCCTGGGATGATACAGGCGCCCTGGTTGAAAGCTGTATTTGCTGCTGCGAGTTCGAAGCAGAGATAAGATTTCATGGAAATGCCTGGGAGGTCCAGGGCACCCTGGTCAGAGGCCTTATCTGTTGCGGCAAGTTTGACGCGGAGATAATGTTTGACCAAGCCCATTTGTTGAGGCAATCAGCCCTTAAATGTTTGGAAGAACATGGTTTTGAGGTGTGGGCGAATATGATCAAAGTTAGAGTGTTATGTTGTATTTGATATGTGTGATTGAGTTTGCAGGACTTGGAGAATCACACATGGTGGACTTATCCGAGGGACGAGAGCCGAGGGAGGAGAGCTCCAAGGGCAAGCCGGGAAGTGGACTTTAAGGGCACACGTGAAGGGTGGCATGGAGGCAAGCCAAGGGAAGGCTTGCGTGCGCATCCGAGGGACGATAGCCAGAGGAAGAGGACTTCAAGGGGCAAGCCAAGGGAGCCGACCTGAAGGCACACGCGAAGGAGAAGGTCCGGAGTGGCTGGAGCTGAGCTGTGAGGCAGGGCAGTCGACTGGCCCTGTGGCAGTTGACTGCCAAAACTCACAGAAAGTTTGTAGTGTCAGACCAATCGACTGGTACACCCCGAAACTAGCAGTTGGCTAGCAATTAATGCTAGGCCAGTCGACTGCCCCAGGGGCAGTCGACTGGTGCGGGCTGGACAGATTGCGAATCTGTCTTGTTCACCTATAAAAGGAGCACTTTTTTGCACGTGCACGGTACGGTTCCGTACAGTGTCGAAGTGCTGCTCGTGTGTAGAGTGATTCTTGCTTCCTCTCTCGCATTTTCTGCATCTGTAAAGAGGAAGATCTTGCTTTAAAGGTTTCTCCACCTCAAGGAGACTTTTCGATAGTGAAAAGTAGTGCTCGCGGTATGGATCCTTGGACTAGTCACCCATCTGGGTGGATACCAAGTAAACGATAAGTGTTAGCATTGTTTTTGATTTCTTTGCATAATATTTCCGCTGTGCTAACAATTCTGTAGAGATCCAAGATCCGAAAAAGTGCATTCACCCCCCTCTGCATGCCTTATACGATCCTTCAGTTGGTATCAAAGCCGGTGCGTTTCGGAAGAACTAATCGTCAACCGAAACAATTGTGATGGCGTTTCAAGAGGGATACTCCACCGCACGACCTCCGTTCTTCGACGGGAACGACTTCGCCTATTGGAAAGGTAGGATACAATACTACCTTATGAATGACATTGAAAATTGGATAAGTGTTGCAGATGGCTTCGAGGCGCCCGTCGATGAAAGAGGATACCCAACACCAATGAGATCATGGTCGAAGGAGGTGATGAAGAGGGCGCAATCAAATGCCAAGGCCACCACCACATTGCAATGCGGTCTCTCGAAGGAGCAACTGAACAAGGTGGGGCCGTTCAAGAGCGCCAAGGAACTATGGGACAAGTTGGTTGAACTCAACGAGGGGTCAAACGATTCTAGAAGAGCCAAGAAGGACTTGCTAGTGGCCCAACTACAATCCCTTTCCATGAAGAGCAATGAGACCGTCAACCAGCTACATGGAAGGGTAAAGGAAGTAATAAATGAGCTCCATGTGATTGGAGAGAAGATCGAGAACCGAGACATCGTCAGGTATGTTTTACAAGCCTTCCCGAGAACCACCTTGTGGGCATCCATGGTTGATGCATACAAGGTATCAAGGGATTTGTCAATTGTTAAATTAGACGATCTTTTCTATGAATTTGAGCTACACGAGCAAGCTAATGTCTCGGCAAAAGAGAAAGGTATTGCTTTTGTTGCAGAAAAGGAGAAGAAGAAGAGGAAGGAGAAGAAGAAGGTGGTTTACTCATCCTCGTCAGACTCAGAAGAATCTAGCACCTCCTTGGATAGTGATCAAGAGGCGTTCATGGTAAGAAAATTTCGTAGAACATTTAAAAGTTTATCTAACAAATCCTATGCTAGGAAAGGGGCCAAAGGTAAGGGTAAGGCCAAGGACATAATCTGCTACAACTGCCATCAAGAGGGGCACATGAAGAATGAGTGCCCTCAATTGAAGAAAATGGATGACAAGAAGGAAGAGAAGAAGAAGAGTGACAAGAAGAAATCAAAGGGAAAGGAGAAGGGTGCTACCAACCTCAAGGCAACTTGGGATGATCCCTCATCCTCAGAGGAAGAAGAAGAGCAAGTCTCCCACTTTGCTCTTATGGCACAAGATCACTCAGACTCATCAGATGATGAACGAAGCTCAAGCAGTGAAGATGAGAGCTCCTCCACTTCATCATCAGAGTCAGAAGCTTCGGTAAGTGAGGTATACCACTTACCCTCCTCTACTTTAGTGAAAATAATTTCTAGTACGAACATGGACTTAGCTAAGGCTAGAAGTAAAGTTAAGGATCTAAAATAACAAATTGCCATTCTTAGAGTAGAAGCTACTGAGCTTAAAGATTTGCATGCTAGTTCTACCTCTTCACATGCTTCACACCTTGAAAATGAAAATAGGGAATTAAGGAAACAAGTAGATGACCTCACAAAGGCCCTTAGGCTTAGGAAATTCCAGGTAGGATCAAGTAACCTAGATATGATCATCAACAGTCAAAGGGCTGTGTACAACAAAGCCGGGTTGGGTTATAGGCCTAAGACAAAGGAGGTAGCCTTTGTCTCACTTACCGGTAGGATTGGTGCATCTAGGAGACTAGGGGCTAGGGGAACCACAAGGAAGGCATGGGTACCTAAGAGAAATGATGCTTATGGATCAAAGATTTGGGTACCAAAAGAGTATATTTTCCGTGTTGTTTAGGTAAAGGTGAAGGAGGCCCCAACAATGTGGATAGTAGATAGTGGATGCTCAAGACACATGACCGGGGATGTGAGCAAGTTCACCACTATTAGCTACCTAAGAGAAGGGACCGTCTCCTTTGGGAATAGTGGAAAGTTGAGAATCATTGGTAGAGGCACAATTGAGGTATCTCCCACTATTTCCATACATAAGGTACTTTTGATCAAAGACATGAAGTTCAATTTATTAAGAGTAAGTCAATTATGTGATGTCAGGTTTAAAGTTGAATTTCATGCTAGAAAATGCATCATTAGACATAATGAATCAAGTGCTACCATATTAGAAGGGTTTAGAGAAGCGAATCTATATTATCTTGATCTTACCTATGCTACTAACAATGTTGTTAAGTGTCTCATGTCTAAAGAAGAAGAAGGGTGGTTGTGGCACCGGAGACTTGGACACGTCAACATGAGGAGCATTGCAAGAGTGGCCAAGGAAGAGTTGGTGAAGGGGCTACCAATGATCAAATATGAGAAGAACAAGTTGTGTGATGCATGCCAAGAGGGTAAGCAATCAAAAGCATCTCACAAAGGTAAAACCCTAACCACTACTTCTTTACCTTTAGAACTTTTGCACATAGATTTATTTGATTGTCATAGTACTCCCTCACTTGTAGGGAGTAAATATTGCCTAGTCATAGTAGATGATTTCTCTAGATTTACATGGGTTTATTTCTTGAAACATAAGGATGATACCCTAGAGATTTTTATAGAATTTAGTAAAAGGGTAGAAAACGAAAAGAACATCAAAATAAACCGAATTAGGAGTGACCATGGTGGGGAGTTCCAAAACGCTAATTTCACATAATTTTGTGTTGAAAATGGGTACAAGCATGAGTTTTCATGCCCGAGGACTCCTCAACAAAATGGGGTAGTTGAGAGGAAAAACAGAGCCCTACAAGAAGCTGCAAGGACTATGTTCAATGCATATTCTCTTCCTAGCTATTTTTGGACCGAAGCGGTTAACACCGTTTGCTATATTCAAAATCGGGTGTTGGTACATAGGTTTCTAGGGAAAACACCTTTTGAATTGTGGAATGAAAGGGTACCACAAGTACATTATTTTAGAGTCTTTGGATGTAAAGTTTACATCTTAAACACCAAAGATGACCTAAGGAAATTTGAGTCAAAAGCCGATGAAGGAATTCTAGTAGGGTACTCATTGACTAGTAGGGGTTATAGAGTCTACAACAAGAGGACAAAAGTGATTGAGGAGTCCTCAAATGTCAAATTTGATGAAACAACTAGTACCTACCCTAGAAAGGCTTCAATTGATAAGGATGTAGAAGAGGTCCAACCCCTTGCCCAAAGAATCCAAGACCTACATTTGGAGGGCAATGATCAAGGGGGAGTAAGAAGTACCCTAGAGGATGAGGAAGGAGTAAATGAACCCACAACCTCTAGGCCCTTGAGACATCACCATGATCACCCTATTGACCAAATAGTGGGTGATGTCACTCAAGGAGTAAGGACTAGGTCCTATTTTAGGGATCAAACTAATCAAATAGCTCTAATCTCCCAATTAGAACCCAAGTCCATTGATGAAGCATTGGGAGATGTTGATTGGGTCTTAGCCATGCAAGAAGAGCTAAATCAATTTGAGAGGAGTAAAGTTTGAGAGTTAGTTCCTAGACCCACTGATTGTACCATTGTAACCACAAGATGGGTCTTTAGGAACAAACTAGATGACCAAGGTAAAATCACTAGGAACAAGGCTAGATTGGTAGCTAGGGGGTTTAACCAAGTTGAGGGACTAAATTATGATGAGACTTATGCCCCCGTAGCTAGGTTAGAATCAATTAGAATTCTACTAGCCTATGCCGCTCACATGGGTTTCACACTCCACCAAATGGATGTGAAGTCGACATTCCTTAATGGGATCATTAAGGAAGAGGTATATGTAGGATAACCCCCCGGGTTTGAGGACCTCAATTATCCAAAACACGTGTTCAAATTAAGAAAAGCCTTATATGGATTGAAACAAGCTCCCCGTGCTTGGTATGAAAGGCTTTCTTCATTTTTAGTGTCTAAGGGGTTTAGGAGAGGAACAATTGACCCTACATTGTTCCTAAAATCTAAGAAAAAGGACATATTTGTTGCCCAAGTCTATGTAGACGATATCATTTTTGGGTCACCAAAATAATGACTTCCTACAAGAATTCATCAAGTGTATGGAAGATGAATTTGAAATGAGTCTTGTAGGAGAGTTAACCTTCTTCTTAGGCCTTCAAGTCAAGCAAACTAATGAAGGTACACATGTCTTTCAAACCAAATATGCTAAGGAGATGTTAAAGAAATTTGGTTTAGAAAATGGTAAGGTAGCATCTACACCCATAGGAACCAATGTGAAAATGGATAGTGACATTGAAGGAAAAATGGTAGACTCTAAACAATATAGGAGCATGATTGGTAGCCTCCTATACCTAACCGCTAGTAGACCCGACATACTTTTTGCGGTAGGTATGTGTGCAAGGTACCAATCTTGTGCCAAAGAGTCCCATTTGGTTGTAGTTAAGAGGATCTTAAGGTATGTAAAAGGGATCCTCAATGTCGGACTTTGGTATCCTAGAACTCCTAGTGTTGACCTAATTGGATACACTGACTCGGACTATGCGGGGTGTAAGTTAGATAGGAAGAGTATAAGTGGAGGGTGTCAATTCCTTGGGTCTTCCTTAGTTAGTTGGAGTAGTAGGAAACGACCATGCGTTGCCCTATCAACAACGGAAGCGGAATATGTGGCAATGGGTAGGTGTGTTTCCCAACTCCTTTGGATCATGCACACCCTAAAGGATTATGAGTTATATTACACCAAGGTCAAAGTCTTGTGTGATAATGTAAGTACAATTAACTTAACTAAAAATCTAGTTCACTATTCTAGGAAAAAACACATTGAAGCGAAACATCACTTCATTAGAGATCATGTAGCAAGGGGAGACATAGAATTACACTATGTTGAATCAAAGTCGAACCTAGCCGACATATTTACAAAGCCTCTTCCCGAATCGGAGTTAACATCCTTATGAAGAGGCCTAGGAATGTGTTTTGTGGAAGTATAGGGTGAACTTGGAGATATTAGCCTTGAAAAAGGGTGCTTGATCCATTAGGGTGATACATTTGGCTCACTTGTGCTTGTGGCACATTGTTGGACCATTAGAAGTATCAATATATGAAAACTAGACCAACCATGAGGAAGGCAAGTGTTTAATCAATGGATACTTTGTCTAAAGATCATAGTTGGACATTTTAAACATTGGAAAATCATTTTATGTTTTACATACTTTGCCATCTTTTGAAAAGTCATATGATTGCAAAATTGGTTTCAAAGTTTGATACAAAATATAGTGGTTTTCAAAGCTTTTGGATTTTTTTATCAAAAGTCATGCATGTTTGAAATTTTATATGGTTTAATATTTTTCCCTGATAGAGTATAACAATTCAAACATGTATGCAAAATTTTACAATTTTTGGAATTTTCTGGAATTTTCTGGAAGTTTCTGAAATTCGGCAGAAAAGCTGAAATAGGTTACTGATAGCGTATCAGTCGACTGCCCCATGGGCAGTCGACTGGCACGCAAGTTTTCAGCCACTGTGAGAAATTTCAGAAATTAAAAATTCTCTCATTTGATATCATGGGTTTTGGTTGCTTGAGGCAATCATTTTGGTTGCTTGAGGCAATCATTTTGGTTGCTTGAGGCAATCATTTTAATTGTGTTAAAGGGGGAGAATGAGTGGTTTAAGTTAGAATTTCAACTTAGAATGGATGATTTAAGGTGTTCTTTCTAACTTAGAATTGAATGATTAAAAATGGGGAGAAGACATGGATTAAGGGGGAGGTACCTCTTAGGTTCTGATATGTCTTATATTTTTAACATATTGCTGTTGTTAAGTGGAAACTTAACTTGGATTGTGACTAGAATTGAAAAAGGGGAAAGACATAGGTTAAGGGGGAGGTTACCTCTTAGGGTTACTATATCTCATGCTTTTTCAATTGCTATCTGTTGCTATTGTTATTGTGGCTGTTATTTATCTCTACCTTAAACATATTGCCACACATCAAAAAGGGGGAGATTGTTGAGGCAATCGACCCTTAAATGATTGGAAGATCATGGTTTTGATGTGTGGGTGAATATGATCAAAGTTAGAGTGTTATGTTGTATTTGATATGTGTGATTGAGTTTGCAGGACTTGGAGAATCACACATGGTGGACTTATCCGAGGGACGAGAGCCGAGGGAGGAGAGCTCCAAGGGCAAGCCGGGAAGTGGACTTTAAGGGCACACGTGAAGGGTGGCATGGAGGCAAGCCAAGGGAAGGCTTGCGTGCGCATCCGAGGGACGATAGCCAGAGGAAGAGGACTTCAAGGGGCAAGCCAAGGGAGTCGACCTGAAGGCACACGCGAAGGAGAAGGTTCGGAGTGGCTGGAGCTGAGCTGTGAGGCAGGGCAGTCGACTGGCCCTGTGGCAGTTGACTGCCAAAACTCACAGAAAGTTTGCAGCGTCGGACCAATCGACTGGTACACCCTGAAACTAGCAGTTGGCTAGCAATTAATGCTAGGCCAGTCGACTGCCCCAGGGGCAGTCGACTGGTGCGGGCTGGACAGATTGCGAATCTGTCTTGTTCACCTATAAAAGGAGCACTTTTTTGCACGTGCATGGTACAGTTCCGTACAGTGTCGAAGTGCTGCTCGTGTGTAGAGTGATTCTTGCTTCCGCTTTCGCATTTTCTGCATCTGTAAAGAGGAAGATCTTGCTGTAAAGGTTTCTTCACCTCAAGGAGACTTTTCGATAGTAAAAAGTGGTGCTCGCGGCGTGGATCCTTGGACTAGTCACCCATCTGGGTGGATACCAAGTAAACGATAAGTGTTAGCATTGTTTTTCATTTCTTTGCATATTATTTCCGCTACGCTAACAATTCTGTAGAGATCCAAGATCTGAAAAATTGCATTCACCCCCCCCCCTGCACGCCTTATACGATCCTTCACCATTGAGACGCCCTGGTGATCACAGGTGGCCCAATGAAGCCTATAAAAGGGGCTTCGACCCCAAGGCTCAAAACACAACTTCCAAGATCCATTCTGAGCTTTCTGACTGACGACAAAGTGCTAAAGACAAGGCTCTACGATCGGGAGGCTCCAGGAGGAAGTGTGCGGCACTTCGAAGGTCCAGATCGGTCGAGTCTTCGACCATTCTATTTTTGATTTGCTTTTATTATTCTGCACTGAATTTTCTATATTTTTTTATTGTAATTATTGCACTGTAAGACAGGTTCCTCCGCCTCCGGAAAGTCCGGAAAGGAGACCAATAGTGGATGGGTGTTCCCGTACTTAGGCCTTGGATGTACTGATCCTGGGGGGTTGGGAACCAAGTAAATCCCGTGTGCAATCTGTCATCTATTTTACTGGTTAATATTCCGCTGCTACTAACACTCTGTTTAAGTATGAACCGAAAAGTTTACAACGTTCCACGAGAAGTTATTTTCAGTCGATATTCACCCCCTCTATCGATGACACCGGTCCTACAATTGGTATCAGAGCCAGACCGCTCTTGACCGGACTAACCGTCGACGGAGCAACGACGCTAGGAGTTGAGGGGGAGCCCAGGGGTGAATCAGGTACAATTTTTTAAAAATGTCTGTTTTTAAGTTCCATATTATATGCTTCACGTGCAGGGAGAGAGGGCACTATAAAAATCAGTGCCCTATTCGTAAGACTCGTTCTTCACTGGCGACAAAAGACGTACTAGCACCAGGAGGCCGGAGGAACAAAGATCACATCAAATATTTCAAGTGCGAAAAATACGGACACTATAAGAATAAATGTCCGGCAAAGGTACGTAAAATTTACATTCCTAGAAATTTTCAATTTCCTGCACAATCGTATGATAAGGTTGATAATTTTTCTGAAAAGTTAAATTTACTACATAGTCAAATTAATGTCTTGCATGATAAACTAGAAAATATAGACAGTAATAAATTATCAAAAATTAATTCATTAATTGCCAATATCAATGAATTAATTTGTAAAATTAATTCTGAATTTCCTAGAGATAATTTAGAAATAAATCTGACAATCCTGAAGATAATTTAGAAATTAAATCTGACAATCTTAGAGATAATTTAAAAATTAAATCTGACAATTCTCAAGATAATACTGAAATTATTGAAATTATTTCTGAGGATAAGAATGATTTTGTTGAAAATATTTTTGAGGATAAAGATGAGATTTCAGAAAATCGTAAGGATAAAATTGAAAATATTTTTGATAATCCTGAAGATAATTTAGATAACTCTAAATTCAAATTTGAAAACTTAAGGATAACTCTAAATTCAAATTTGAAAATCTTAAGGATAACTCAGAATTCAAATATGAAAATCTTAAAGATAATTCTGAAAATTGTAAAATCAATTCTGAAAGTATTGAAGGTATTTTTGTGGATAACTTTGAAGATATTGAAGATGAAATTCTTTTAGATGATAATTTAATTATAGATAATGTTAAAGATTATTACAAAACATTAACCAGTGGCCCAAATTACTCCACCTACTTTGAGGATATTGAAGGATGTGATTTTGAGGATGAGAAGGAGATGAAATTTTCTGAGATCAAGGCTATAGTCAATAAAAATCACAAAGATTCAAATAAATCAGAATTATTGGCAAAACTTAAAAAGATAAATAGAGAAGAAATAGTGGATGAGTCAGAAATTTTCGAAATAATTAAAATTATGAACTTAATCCCACAACTATTAATTAATCATTTCAACCATAATTATTCAAGTTTTAATTAATTCTTAATTAATTCAATTAATCCTTAATTAATTCAAACTTAAATTAATTCCAAATTAATTCAATTAATCCTTAATTAATTCAAACTCAAATTAATTCTTAATTAATTCAATTAATCCTTAATTAATTCAAACTCAATTATTAATTAATTCAATTAATCCTTAATTAATTCAAACTCAAATTAATTCTTAATTAATTCAATTAATCCTTAATTAATTCAAACTCAAGTTAATTCTTAATTAATTCAATTAATCCTTAATTAATTCAAACTCAAATTAATTCTTAATTAATTCAATTAATCCTTAATTAATTCAAACTCAAATTAATTCTTAATTAATTCAATTAATCCTTAATTAATTCAACCTTAAATTAATTCAAATTAATTCAATTAATCGTTAATTAATTCAACCTTAAATTAATTCCAAATTAATTCAATTAATCTTTAATTAATTCAAATTCAAATTAATTCAAATTAATTCCTAATTAATTACTTCTAAAATTCAATTTCGATTTAGATCCAATTAATTCTTAGGTAACTTAAACTCGAATTAAATAAAATCTTACCCAAACCGCAATAATTAATTTAATAATATCAAATATGTCAAAGTGGGTTGACATATTCGCGGGTTCACACGACATGTATCAAATCGAAAATTTGATACATTATTAGAAACTTAAATAAAATGATTTGAATTGTTTGACTCATGCATAACTACTATGCCATGCATATGCAATTTTCTTAAAATATATGTCATGTCATTCACGTTTAATTTTATGCATAAATTAGAACGGTTATAGAAAAGAGAATAATTGAAACTTGATCAACCTAGTATTAGGTAGAGGTGAGATGATAGTACATTAGGAAAGCCGTTTGGTGGAACTAGCCGAAGCTACCGATCCAAAACCTTAGCTAGTTAGACCAGGGGCGGAGCCACCCTTGGGCTAGGGTGGGCTCCAGCCCCACTCAACTTTTGATTTTATTTAAAGTTAAGAAGGATGAAAGGTGAAAGGTGAATGAGCTACAAGTTTGCTATTGGTGAAAAAAAGGAAGATAAGTAGGGAACAAAAAATAAAGAGGCATGTTAGATTGGAGCCAAAGACACGTGAAAGACAAAAAGGCGAAATCGCTCGTCCCCAGCACCCCCACCGCACCTGTCCCAAGGCCATCACGAGAGTGGTAAATCACAGTCCCCGAAGTAATTAGTGCACAGTCCAAAGGCACGTGAAAAAGGGTCGATGCTAGATGATAATTATTGTGCATAGGTGGAAGAGAGGAGAAATCGAGAGAGTTTTTCTAAAATAAATTAATTCGTTTAATCAATCAAATTAATTTAATTTATCATTTAATTTTATCTCAAATTAATTTTAAATTAATCTTGATTTTCAAAAGATTTTAAAAATTAAATAATTTAGTAGATTCAAGTATTAATTATAATCATAGTTAGTTTAGCCCTAGATAATTTTGAATTCTGGCTACGCCCCTGAGTTAGACCAAAATTTTTCAAGAAGTAATTTGAAAATGAATTTTTAATAAAAGGCTTTGTCAAGGAAAGGGTTGATAATCCAATAAGGCTACGGCCAAAGAATGCCTTGTGCCTCGCCAAGACCTGGAAGTCGATTACCGAAAATCAAATTCACTTTACTATTTGATAAATTTGAATCTAACACAAGTTTCAATTAAATCTTAGATTTAACAATGAATTAAGAAAAATGATTCAAGCATCTCGCAATGCACCCATAAGGCAACCATGCTTGCTGTATTGAGACATCTAGAATGTGTGAGATGTTAAGGATTAATAAATTGATGAATATTTTTCAAAACTGTTTACAAAATTCATAGAATATTTTTCTAAAAATATATTTTCAAAATAGTGCGTTAACATAATAATGTTTTTATGGATTTCATGCTTGTCTGATTGCTAATATATTATATGTCTTCAAAAATTCTATCTCCTTGAAAAATTGTTTGACTCACATAATTAGACACAAGCCTCCTAGGACAACACTAAAGTTCCTTAAGACACTTAGATAGAGTCAAACGGTGTCAGGTACAAGGGGAGTGTTTTTATTCTGTTGAAATGTTTTTCGAAAACTATACATTAAACATTACTATAATATTTTTCGAAAACTGTGCTTTAAATACTATTACTTATGTTTTTCGAAAACTATATCTGAGAAATTACCTTCATTTCAAAATATGTTTCGAAATTTTAAAATACATTCTAAAATTGTGCCTATGTCTCATTTGATTTTGATAAACCCTAAAGACACAGAGGAAAGCCCACTTCAAGATCTACAAGGACTCCTAGGATGTGTCAAATTTAGGGGGAGTCTGAGTCAAAAGAAAAATTTCTGAAAAGTATTTTAATTATTTGTTTGAAATTATTAGATAATTACTTTGATCTGAACTAAACCCTAAAGACTTAGAGGAAGAGTACTTGTGGTCAATAAGCTTCCTAGGACTGAGTCATGTTTAGGGGGAGGTCAAATTACAAGAATTATTTAATATGATTTCATGCACTATATTATTAAGTCCTTTTGAAAACATAATTTTTCTATCAATGTACTACCTTTTTAAATCATATTATCTCTCTATCACTTTCACTTTCAAAACAATTTTTTTTGACAATAATATTTGCTTGGGTTAGAGGATTTCTAGGACACATAGGAAAATATCCTTGTAGTTAACAATGTTTCCTAGGATTGTGTCAGACTGGAAAAGAAACTAAGTCAAGTAAAATATTATGTTTTAAAAACAAGATGTTTCTAAGTACTTTCAAAATATGAGTTAAATTATACTTTTAAAAAATTCTAATATCTTTCAAAAGTACTTATACTTTTCAGAAATTCATAATATTTTTCAAAGTATTGATGTTTTTCGAAATCATAATATTTTTTAAAAGTTTTCAAAAATGCATGATATTTTTCAAAAGTACTTATAGTTTTCAAAAATTGCATAAGTGTTTTCAAAAGTACTTATATTGCATACTTGCATTTTTCAAGCTCAAAATATGTTTCAAAAAGGACTTGCATTTTAAAATGTTCAAATTACTTGGTCAAAATATAATACTTTCGAAAGTACTAATATTTTCAAGGTACTAATGCTCACAAAATACAAATTTTTTTTTCAAGAGTACAAATATCTTTCAAGTATTAACATGTTTCAAAGAACAACTTTATCCAATCTCTTCAAAAGTGGAAAAGTGTCGAGTTTTTTTTAACATTTTTTTTCAAGTATTTTTCTAAAAATTGCACAAAATGCTTATGCTTATGTTTCAAGTGCACAAAATTCTTTCTGAGTAAAGATATACTTTTAAAAATTATACTAAGCAGTTAGCTTTCAAAAATTTATACTAAGTATTTTCAAAAAGAACAAAATGTTTTCATTGTTGGTGCAAGTATGTTTGGTGATTTTTGATGTATGACAAAGGGGGAGAGGTGCGCTTAAGTTAGAAATTTTTTTTTCTCTCTTACCAAAGGATCAAAAAATCAAAATGTTTTTTATCAAAGGGGGGAGAGTGAGAGGATTTTTTTTTCATTTTATCCCAAGGTTTGGCCCTTTCATCCAATCTAACTTAAGATATTGTCAAACATCAAAAAGGGGGAGATTGTTGGTGCAAGTTGCATCAGTGATGTCATCCTCTAAGTGTTTTAATGTTTGAGAATATGCTTAAGTCAGTGATACATTGAACAAGGGAAGGATTAGTCGAGAATGGTGTAACAAACTGAACAAAAGTCCTAGTTAACCTAGACACTAAGACCTGGTGAGTGAAGCTGGGCACGAAGTCCTAGCCAAGGGTTGGGGAACCGAAGACCTGGTTCGGGGAATTGGGCACGAAGTCCTGGCTGAGGGTTGGGCACCAAAGACCTGGACCTAGGGTTTGGGCATGAAGTCTTTGTCCGAGGGATTGAGCAACTTAGCTGAGCGATGACTAAGGACAGAAGTAGAGAAGAGTCGAGGTTCGGACGTCTCTAGATCCGAGAGTATCAGAGGCTAAGGAAAAGTCCACCCGAATGGACTGGGTGGCAACCGTCTCTTGAGAGGAGTAGGTGAAAGGCGCGTTCCCGGTGTGGAACTTGCGTCGGTTTGACCTAGGGTTTCGTGGAAATTTGAAGTCAGAACCAAGTCCTTAAGGTTATGATTGTGTGTATTTGCTTTGTATTTATGTATCTTGCAGGTACCTAGAATGGAAGACAAAGCTGGCAAACAACACACGAAGTGGCTGGAAGCCAGCCAGCTAGGTGCCCCCATTGAAGGGGGCGCCTGATAAGTGCTATTTTATTGATTATTTCAGATGATAAAATCCATGTTTGACCCATATTTTACATGCGTAACATTGAATTTACCCTCGGTTCCATAGATTAGTTCTATTTTGGGCTTTATTGCAAATCATTATACATTTGAAATATTTTTTGAACATAATTGTCGATCTATTTTTGTAGGCATGAAAGGATCATGGACCGAGGTCAAGAATGGTCAGGATCAGGTTCAGATCAAGGCGATCAAGCTTTGGAGAACTGTGAGCCGTCCATTCAGAAGTTAAGCAGATCTCGATCACCCAGGGCAAATCAGGTGGATCCAAGTTGAGGAAAGGTAGATCTGATCATCATAATGAGATTTGGAGGTTTAGGGGTAAATTGGAGAAGATCCAGCCGTTGGATCAAGACAAGGGGATCTAGACCATCCATTTGAGAAAAGTGAAGATCCGGACCATCCGCCACTGATCTAGTGAATCCGAGCTAGGATTAAGGTTAATCAAGCATTTGGATCAAGATCTGAAGGTTTTATCAAAATCAGAGATCATTTGACCGTTGGATCGAGCTCGGGAGGACCTAGACTGTCCATTCAAGATCAGGTTGATCTAGGCCATCCATTGCAAATCTGGAAGATCCGAGATACCCTGAGGTAGATCCTGACCCCTGATCAACATCATTAAATTTTGGGTTCAATCAGAGCAGTTTTAGCCGTTGGATCAAGCCAAATCAATCTGGGCCGTTCATTCCTAAATACTTAAGGAAAATTTCCCTCAGCTTCTTCCTTGTCGCGTCTTCACCGCAACAGTCATATTCTTCTTTTTTCTTCGAGTTTTCCTGCAATTTCCTTAGTTTGAAGGCGTGACCACCTCATTTCAACCTTGGAACAAGATTTGGATCAATTGGAGGAAGCTTCTGTGGAGATTTCAGCTCAGAATTGCGCCGGAACAGAGCTGTCTGAGGGTTTCGATAGTTTTGTGATCCGATCGCTTGGATCTCATCCGCGTGCCATTTCCGTCCATCTGAGCCATCTGTAGGGGTCCTCAGCTGTGCTCAGAACATCTTCAAATCATCATCGCAATCCCTTACATTGAGATCGAGCAGTTCGGATTGGAATTTCCAGCTGAGTGCAGATTGAGCAGAATCCATCGCAGAGACAATCTTCCAACTAATTTGCGGAGCTGAAGGGGTTCTTGGCTTGCCCTTGTGTGACGAGCAAGGAAGTTTTGAGCTAAGGGAGGATTGAGGCTTAGTTTCCGTAGCTAATTTCTGTTGTTTTAGCTGTAATCTCCATTTCTGCACTTGGTTTTGTTACTGTCATTGCATCAGAATATTTAGCTTCGTTTTCTTAATTGTTTCTGCTTAATTAGGTTTAAATTCTCCAAGTTAAGTAACTAGATTGCTTGTTAGTGAACTCTCAGATTTAATTTCAGTTCGTTTACATTTCAGAGCTTGCGTATCAGTTTTTCCTCCCTTGCGTTTCAGTTTCCTGCTTGAATTTCTGAATTTCTGTTCATGCGTGCCAACTTGGATTCTCAGTTTTGCAGCTTCAATTGAATTTAATTCATGTTTAGTTTCAATTCCTAGGATTTTAGATGACAATTAGTTTGCTGATGCCTGTGATCGAAGTGTGATTCGCATTCAGTTTTCTTTCTGCACTTTTGCTCAGATTGCTAGTTAAGCAGTTCTATAATTCTGCAATTTTCAGTTCATTCCTGCAATTTCTCATTGATAGCTTTGATTTCCAAGTTGAGTTGTATCAGTGTTATTACCGAAGTGTTAGCAACAGTCTCGATACTTAGTATCATTTCGGCACAAAGTATTCACCCTCTTCCTTTTTGGTATCAAGTTTGTTCCAAATTCTCATATTGTATCAAGTCTTTATTCCCGTCATTAGGTTTATAATCTTGCATTAGTTTCAACTGAAGATGTCTACCGTGTTTAGATGCATTTGTTTAGCATTTTGATTTGCATTTGATATTACCTTGTTTTCCTTTTAATTTTGGTTTAGCTGCCTTGGTAGATTGAGCTTTCTATTGGTTAAATTCCTTAGTTGCCATCACTTGTTTAGTTCATTTAGTTAAAATTCTTTTCTTTTTATTGCGATTTCATTTTTGAGTGCAACCCAAAACCCGCATTTTATTTGAAACCCAAAATTCATAAACGACACATAAACTCGAGCTCGAATCAAACAATCTCAACTAGCCCTATGAAAAATACGACCTCTGGCCCCTTTACTACCATTTTATTCTTTGATAGCGAAAAGGGTTTTCAGCTTACACATATCTAAATTTTGAGACCCATATTTGTGACACCTAGTTATGGTCCATCAAAATTTTTGGCTCCGTTGCCGGGGAAGCAACTAGTTGATTTGTTTGATTTTTGCTTGTATGCTTATCTTATATCTTTCTTGATTCATTTTTTATGCTTACTGCTATATCTGGTGATCTGATTTTATTTGTTTCATCTTTTTATCTACTTTTACTGTGATTTGTTTTTGGTTTTATGACCAGGTCTACAGGTGGTGATCTTGAAGAATTTGACCCTGAAATTGAGAGAACTTTCAGAGCAAGGAGGAACCAAGGCACTCTTTCCGAGACTATTGATATTCCTTCTCTTCAGACTATTCCCACTCATTCAGGCAATATCATGGCAGACCACCAGAAGACTATGAAGGAACTCGCAACACCAGATGCTACATTTCAGTATTCCAGCATTGCTTATCCAGAGCTTGCTAGTAATTTTGAGCTTAGATCTGGACTCATCCATTTGTTGCCCAAGTTTTAAGGATTATTTGGAGAAGATCCAAATAGACACCTACATGAGTTTCACGTTCTATGCTCCACTATGAAGCCTCAGGGTATTTCAGAAGAAGACATCAAGCTGAGGACTTTTCCCTTTTCACTGACTGGAGCAGCAAAAGACTGGTTCTACTACTTACCCACTGGGCACGTGTCTAGTTGGATTTCTATGAAGAAAGCATTTTTGGAAAAATATTTTCCAGCCTCCAGAACATCAATCATTAGAAAAAGCATTTGTGGCATTCAGCAAGTGGTGGGTGAGACGCTTTATGACTACTGGAAGAGATTCAACAAACTTTGTTCAAGTTGCCCACAGCACCAGATCAGCGAGCAGCTTCTTATTCAGTACTTTTATGAGGGATTATTGCAGATGGATAGAATCATGATAGATGCTGCAGCTGGAGGAGCACTAGTTAACAAAACGCCAGATCAAGCTAGGGAACTTATTTCAAACATAGCTGAGAACTCACAACAATTTGGAAGAAGAGCATTGACCACTAGAGGAGTGGGTGAAGTTCAGGTAGTTCCTAATGATCAGAAGGAGATTAAGAATGCATTGGTAGAGCTCACATCAGCGGTTAAGCAAATGGGTCTCAATATTGCAAGTCAAAATTAAACTCCTTCAGTACCTCCACAATCAAGCCAAGTGATGAGTGTATGTGGCATTTGCGCTAGCCAAGAACACAATTCAGATTCATGTCCCAACCTCCAACAAGATGAGTCACTAGCGGCATTGGTTAGGGGGCAATTTCAAGCCAGAAACAACCCTTACTCCTCTACTTATAATCCTGGTTGGAGGGATCATCCAAATCTGAGGTATGGGAACTCTTTTTACCAACAGAACCCTCAGCAACAACAATTCCAGCAAACATCACAGCAGCTCCAGCAAACTCATCAATCATTTCAAACTTTCCAACCTCAAAACCAGCAAAATTTCGAGCCCTCACAGCCTTACAATCCAAGTTTCTAGCCTATGCAATTTCAGTCCTCACCACATAATTTTCCACTTCAGAACCAGACTTTTCAGGGCTATAACTCTCAGCAAGGTTTCCAAGCATGTCAGCCCTCTTATCAGCCCTATCAACAGCCAAGTCAGCCCTCTTATCAGCCCCAACAGCCCTATTTTCAGGGATCCTAGCAAGTTCAACAATTTCAGCCTACTACTTCATCTTTCAAGGTCAGTCAAGGCACTATGCTAACCAAGGAGGCTATGGGGGCCCAAGTGGAGGAAATGCGCCGCAACAACAAATGATGGAGATGCTACAACAAGTTTTACAATAACAACAACAACAACAACAACAACAACAACAACAGCAACAAAGGACTGAATCGTCCATACAAAACCTTGAGAGGCAAATGAGACAATTGGCTAGTGGGATAAATCAAAGTCCTCAAGGATCAAGCCAACTACCTTCCCAAGCTGTTCCCAATCCGAAAGGGAACGTGAGTGCTATTACTTTGAGGAGTGGGAAGGTTACATCATCTCAAAATGGCCCAAGAGCTGAAATTTCTGAAAACAGGGCAGCACCTCCATTTCCAGCTCAAGACAGCCCTGAAACGATTTCAAATTCAGTTGGTTCCACCCCTGGTCTGTGCCCAACTCCTTCCTCAAGTAATCCTGCAATTTTGGTGGAAAACGGAGGATAAATCAATGTCGAGACTCAATTCACAGCAGCTACACCGCAGGGGATAGCAGTCCAAAATTCAGCCTCTCCACTTTCGGCCAAAGAAGATGAATTGAGGGTTCCCTTACCCTTTCCACAGCGGAAAACACAAGCCAAAAGACAAGTGGAGGAGGAGAAAGCCAAGGAGTACAATGAACTGGTAAAACTTTTCAGTAAAGTAGAGATTAATGTACGTTTGCTCACTATGATTAAATAGATTCCTAAGTATGCAAAATTCCTAAAAGATCTCTGTGTTCACAAGAAAAAGCTTAAGGAAAATGAATTAGTCAGCCTGGGGAAAAATATTTCAGCACTTATTCATGCCATACCTCAGAAGTGTGAAGACCTTGGAGTATTTACTGTATCTTGTGAGATAGGAAGCACCATGTTCCATGATGCTATGCTTGATTTAGGAGCTTCCATTAATGTGATGCCCAGGTCAGTTTTCCAGATGCTTGGCATAGGCCCTTTACAGCCCACTGGTGTGGTGATACAGCTAGCAGACAGGAGCCAGACCCACCCAGCTGGTATGATTAAAGATGTTTTGGTGAAGGTAAAGGAGCTAATATTTCCTGCAGATTTTTATATCTTAGATATGGAGGGAGATTATCTTGCACACCGTTCTCCACTTATTTTAGGAAGACCATTTCTGAAGACTGCTAGAACAAAAATTGATGTATATGCTGGTACACTTTCCATGGAGATTGGAGACACGGTGGTAAAGTTCAGCATTTTTGACTCTATGAACCACCCGAGAGAGGACCATTCCATTATGAGCATGGATATTCTTGAGGAGTTGGAGGATACAGAGTCAGAGGCTAAGGGATTTTTACCTGATTTTTTGGGAGGAGCTATTTATTCAGAGGAGGCTGAAGGAGTATTTACCGCTGAAACTGAGTATATTTCAGAAGACATTTCAGATGTATTTCCAACTGGAGAGGTTTTTCTAGGTGTAGGGAATTGCACAGAGCCCCAAGGATTACCTATTTCTATTGAGATTCATAGTGTAGGGGATTGCACAGAGCCCCAATGATCACTCATTCCCACTGAGGAAGGCCAGATTGAACTGAAGCCACTACCAGGCCATTTGAAGTATGTATACCTAGGAGAGGAGCAGACTTTTCCCGTGATTATTGCACAGCATTTGGAGTCAGAGTAGGAAGAAATATTATTACAAATCTTGAGGCATTACAAGAAGGCAATTGGGTGGACTCTATCAGATATACCAGGTATTAGCCCAGCTATCTGTATGCACAGGATATTTTTGGAAGAAAATGTCAAACCCGTGAGGCAGCCACAAAAGAGACTCAATCCACTCATTTTGGACGTTGTAAAGAAAGAGGTGACTCGACTTCTACATGCAGGTATCATTTACCCTATTTCTGATAGTCAGTGGGTTAGTCCTATACATGTAGTGCCCAAGAAATCTGGAGTGACAGTGGTGGAAGATGGAAGCAATGAGCTAGTGCCCACCAGAGTTAAAAATTCCTGGAGAGTCTGCATTGATTACAGGAAGCTTAACAAGGTCACAAGGAAAGATCACTTCCCTTTACCCTTTATTGATTAGATGCTTGAGAGACTGGCAGGGAAGTCACATTATTGTTTCTTGGATGGATTTTCAGGCTACTTTCAGATTTGCATAGATCCAGAGGACCAGGAGAAGACTACCTTCACTTGCCCCTTTGGCACTTTTGCTTACAGACGGATGCCTTTTGGACTCTGCAACGCACCCGACACATTTCAGAGATGCATGGTAAGTATATTTGGTGAGTTGTTAGAGCATTGTATGGAAATATTCATGGATGATTTTTCAGTATTTGGCACGTCTTTTGATTCATGCTTAGATAATTTGTCTAAGGTTTTACATAGTTGCATTGAAACTAACCTTGTTCTCAATTTTGAAAAATGTCACTTCATGGTAGAGCATGGCATCGTACTTGGACATATAGTCTCTCAGAGAGGTATAGAGGTAGATCCTGCAAAAATCAGTGTTATTTCTTCTTTATCTTACCCCATATGTGTACGGGATGTTCGTGCTTTCCTTGGACATGCAGGCTTCTACCGCAGATTCATTAGAGACTTCAGCTTGATTGCTCAGCCCTTGATAAGACTTTTGCAGAAAGATGTTGATTTTCATTTTGATGATAAATGCAAGGATGCTTTTCACAGACTCAGGGAGGCTCTTACCTCAGCTCCTATCATTAAATCACCTGATTGGAATTTGCCATTTGAATTAATGTGTGATGCCTCTAATTTTGCAGTGGGAGCTATTTTAGCACAGAGGGTTGATGGAGCACCTCATGTCATCTGCTACGCCTCCAAAACCCTAGATGCCGCCCAAGCCAACTACACCACCACTGAAAAGGAGCTCCTTGCCATTGTTTTTGCTTTGGATAGATTCAGATCTTACTTATTATGCTCACATGTTATTATTTTTTCTGATCATGCAGCTCTGAAATATTTGTTGAAAAAGCCTAATGCAAAACCCAGACTGATCAGATGGATGCTCCTACTCCAAGAATTTGACCTGGAGATCAGAGACAGAAGTGGAAAAGAGAACCTAGTTGCAGATCACTTGAGCAGACTTGAAGGAGATGGACCTCCTACCACCATTGATGATGATTTTAGAGATGAGCACTTGATTGTAGTACATGGTGAGACGCCGTGGTATGTAGACCTAGTTAATTTTCTAGTTGCACATGTTTTTCCCACTCACTTTTCTAAGACTCAAAAAGATAAACTTAAAAGTGATGCAAAGTTCTATGTGTGGGATGACCCTTATTTATGGAAGTTTTGTAATGATCAAATAATTAGGAGATGCGTACCAGATCATGAGTTTTCTTCTGTCCTTACATTTTGCCATTCATCAGCTTGTGGGGGGCATTTTGGACCCCAAAGAACTGCTAGAAAAGTGTTAGAATGTGGATTGTACTGGCCCACCCTTTTCCATGATTCATATGTCTTTTATAAAAATTGTGATAGATGTCAGTGAACTGGGAACATAGGAGCGAGACATGAGATGCCCCAAAACTCTATGCTTTACTGTGAGATTTTTAATGTTTAGGGAATAGATTTTATGGGACCTTTTCCTGCATCTTATGGTTATCTGTATATTTTACTTGCTGTGGATTATGTTTCAAAATGGGTGGAGGTCATTCCCTCCAAGACTGATGATTCTTCTGTTGTTTGTAGTTTTGTTAGGTCACACATTTTCTGCAGGTTTGGAATTCCTAGAGCCATAATTAGTGACCAAGGATCTCATTTTTGCAACAAACACATGAAGGCACTGCTGAGTAAATATGGGGTTGTACATAAAGTTTCTACTTCTTACCTTCCCCAAACAAATGGACAGGATGAAATTTCCAACAGAGAGATAAAATCAATTTTGGAGAAGACAGTTGGGCCCACTAGAAAAGATTGGAGCAAAAGATTAGATGATGCACTCTGGGCCTACAGAACAACATTTAAGACACCTATTGGCATGTCTCCCTACCGCTTGGTATATGGTAAAGCTTGTCACCTCCCCGTGGAAATAGAGTACAAGGCATATTGGGCGGTGAAGGCTTGTAATTTCGATGCTACCAAGGCGGGAGAAGAGAGAAAACTTCAACTCCAAGAACTTGAAGAAATTCGGCTAGAAGCATTTGAAAATTCAAGGATCTACAAGGAAAAGACCAAGAACTTCCATGACAAGCACATTGTGAAGAAAGACTTCCAAATTGGTGACAAGGTATTATTGTACAAATCAAGGCTCAAATTGATAAAAGATAAATTAAGGTCAAGGTGGGATGGTCCATTTATTGTAACTAACATTTTTCCCTATGGTGTTGTGGAAATTCAAGATGTATCTAATGGTTTTATTTGGAAAGTCAATGGCCACCGGCTCAAAAGGTACTTTGAAGAGCTAAAGGAGCTAGAGGTGGATGGTTTGGACATGAACGAAGCTATCTACCCAACTTAAGGGGAGTTCACTTTTTATACACCTACATTTCATTGTAGATATCGTTTTCATGTTTCTAGGAGCAAAATTTTCTCTTTTTGAAGTGAGTAGTTGATAATAAATTCTTAGGCAACATAGAATGAATAAATAGACTTTGTAAATACCTTGTTATTTCTTTTAGCACTTTTGTTCTTAGTGAATAAATGTATCCCTCTAGGTTATCTCCATAGCATTTTAGAGTCTTTTGAAAATAAATTAAATTTGGTTGTTAAAATTTAGGGTTTGAGCTCATGGATGAACTCTTGGATACTTGAGTACTACTTGGTTTTAGATTCTTAATTGATGACTTGAGATGGATTATTTGCACCTAGTGAGAATTAGCCTTATTTTTGTGATACACATATGTAATTGTACTCTAGAACTTGCTTAGGTTCTTTCAAAACCATATTTCAATGATTGGATCACATCTATAGAGACTAATCAATTTGTTTACCCTACTATATCAATTTTTGGCACTAATCATGTTTATTCTATTTTTCTTTCCTTATTCCTACTCTTAACCACACTTTTCTATGGACTTGTTTGTTTGGGATGTTTCTTGATGCTACTTTGCCTGAGACGGACAAAAGATCAAGTGTGGGGGAGTTGGCAGTTGGCTAGTGTTTTGGAGTCATTTTGTAGCAAGGAGGCATTTTATTTCAAAGAAAAAAAATTTTGTGAGGTTGACTCAAAAAGGTGTCAAGTTGAGTTGAGTTGGTGTCAAGAATGAGCAATCTAAACTGAAGCAATTGGAGATCTAGATTCCTTATCATACTTTGAAGATTCAAGTGGCAAGCAATGGAAAATTTGAGGAAAATGGCACACCAACAAAGAAAAAAATCAGTGCCAAAAAGAAAAGAAAAGAGCTATAGAGAATTCGGCCACTCTGCTAGCACTAAACTTGAAACTGTTTGTACCAAAGGGAATTCGACTGAAGAAGGATTATGTAAGTGATAAAACTCAGAAATCTGTGCCAAGTAAATCTGTGCCAAGTTCAAGTGCAAAAATCTGTGTGCAGTGTAGTGCCATGGTCTCAAGTGAAGCATTTAACTCTCCACTTTTTGATGCTAATTGCTTGAAAAAGTAGAGTTGCAAGGAATGTTGATACCTGATCGAATGGAAGCTGAGAAGTTTCTGTGAAAAACTGATTTCTGTGAACTCAAAAGAAAAAAAAAGAGAAGGAAGTGATAGAAGTGTGCCAACTAGAGAAGGGTATGTGCCAAGTTGAATTGCATAGCAAGGGAGAGCTTGTAATCTGCCGAGGCTTGACTTGGAGCTGCTGAAATGAAACAAGCTGAATGCAAGTGAGCTGCAAGATGCTGAAATCTGTGGAAGAAGTGTAATGGAATATGTATTGGAAAGAATTCAGAATTGAAATGCAAAAAGAACTAAAATTGTGATACCATAAAAACAGTTTTGTATCAACTTAAAATGAATTTGGGTTTTCAAGGCGGTGAATCAAGGAATGAAGCACACAAATGTGTCACAAAGTGTTGAGAGCAACCACTGCTGATCAAAACAGAAAAAAAAACAAGTGGTTGCCAGGAATTTCAGATTAAAACAGAGAGAAAAAAAAATTTCTTTGTAGTGAGTTGCAGTGGCCGGAACTCAATTTGAAGTGCAAGGACTGAATTCACTACTATGTGATGCTAACTGTTGTTAAGGAATCAAAGAGTTTTGCAAGGTCTGAAAGCAATGCCTTGGAGCTGAAACTTGAAACAAAACAGTTCAGAAATTGATTTAATACAGAAACATATTGAAGGCAGATTCAAGAACAGCAGATGCAGTCCACTTAAAGCTCACGGCAGTGCTGGGTTGAAGCATGGCCACAACATAACTGAACCAAAAGAGAAAAACAGAAGAACAAAACAAAAAGAACAAAGTGGCAAGTAATGGAAGAATCTGAAAAGAAAATGGCACACCAATAAGGAAAAAAAATCTGTGCCATTTCACAAGTGAAGAAAAAAAATCTGTGCCAAAAACAGTTTGAGCACATCCATTACTGATCAAAAGAAGAGGGATGATTTTCGTGGAGCTGAAGACTTGAAACAGGAAGGAAAAAGAAAAATTAAAGAAGTGTGCCAACTTGTAAAGGATAGTGTATCAAAAGGAGTTGCAAGAGGTGTTTAGTGAGGATTGTATGTGGAGCATCTATGTTACTTGATGTCTTCAGTTTTCTGATATAAAAACTGATCCAAATGTGCTCCATTAGAAGACTTGAGAGCAGAAAAGAAAAAAAGAAGAAAACAATTTGAAGAAAAAAAAAATTTGTGAAGCAATGTTTTTATTTGGGTCATTTGAATTCTCCACTACCATTTGATTGTTAGGATGGATTGGACTGATTCTGAGAAGGACTTGGGAGTTGAGCACATCATGACTGAACGAAAGGAAGAACTAAAACAGAATCAGCAGCTGATCATATAAAAGATGGAAGCAGAAAAAAAATGAAAAATGAGGAAAGAGGAATGAAGGAAGCAAAGTTGGCAAACAAGGTCGACAATTGGCACAAAGGGACTAGTGAGGACTTTTCATCAAATTCTTGAAGGGCAATGCCATAGCCTCACTCCATCACACTTTTGACTTCATTACAAGGACTGACAAGAGGGCAAAGTGCATCAAAAATATCCTTGAGCATTCAAGTCTTCCACTCCATTAATTTTCTATTTCCTTGGCTTTTACTTTATTTTTACCATTTTCTATGATTTTCACTTATTTTTGTAGATGTTGATCCTAATCATGAATAATGGTGGAGAGTAGATAACAAGCAAGCCTATGGTAGTGCAAGAAGCATGTGTGTTTGAGTGAGCTCCACTTCCATCATCAACTTAGAACTTAAGGAGAGAGCCACCAAAACTTCCCTTGAAAGACTTAGTGAGTTGAATTCATCTCAATGACTCATGAAGGATGAAAAGGCTAAGTTGTTGATTTAAGGACGAGATACTAATCCATAGAGCTTAGATTTTTGAGAATTGACGACCCTAGGTAATTTCTTTTCATTTGCTTCTAATTATGCTTGGAACGAGTCTAGGGGATACATATTTAGTAGTTTCGCGAGACGCTCAAGCTTAAGTGTGGGGGAGTTGATAAGTGCTATTTTATTGATTATTTCAGATGTAAAATCCATGTTTGATCCATATTTTACATGCGTAACATTGAATTTACCCTCGGTTCCATAGATTAGTTCTATTTTGAGCTTTATTGCAAATCATTATACATTTGAAATATTTTTTGAACTTAATTGTTGATCTATTTTTGTAGGCATGAAAGGATCATGGACCGAGGTCAAGAATGGTCAGGATCAGGTCCAGATCAAGGCGATCAAACTCTGGAGACCTGTGAGCCGTCCATTCAGAAGTTAAGCAGATCTTGATCACCCAGGGCAAATCAGGTGGATCCAAGCTGAGGAAAGGTAGATCTGATCATCATAATGAGATTTGGAGGTTTAGGGGTAAATTGGAGAAGATCCAGCCGTTGGATCAAGACAAGGGGATCTAGACCATCCATTTGAGAAAAGAGAAGATCCGGACCATCCGCCACTGATCTAGTGAATCTGAGCTGGGATTAAGGTTAATCAAGCATTTGGATCAAGATCTGAAGGTTTTATCAAAATCAGAGATCATTTGATCGTTGGATCGAGCTCGGGAGGACCTAGACTGTCCATTCAAGATCAGGTTGATCTGGGCCATCCATTGCAAATCTGGAAGATCCGAGATACCCCGAGGTAGATCCTGACCCCTGATCAACGTCATTAAATTTTGGGTTCAATCAGAGAAGTTTTAGCCGTTGGATCAAGCCAAATCAATCTGGGTCGTTCATTCCTAAATACTTAAGGAAAATTTTCCTCAGCTTCTTCCTTGTTGCATCTTCACCGCAACAGTCGTCTTCTTAGTTTTTCTTCGAGTTTTCCTGCAATTTCCTAGTTTGAAGGCGTGACCACCTCATTTCAATCTTAGAACAAGATTTGGATCAATTGGAGGAAGCTTCTGTGGAGATTTCAGCTCAGAATTGCGCCGGAATAGAGCTGTCTGAGGGTTTCGGCAGTTTTATGATCCGATCGCTTGGATCTCATCCGCGTGCCATTTCCGTCCATCTGAGCCATCTGTAGGGGTCCTCAGGTGTGCTCAGAACATCTTCAAATCATCATCGCAATCCCTTACATTGAGATCGAGGAGTTCGGATTGGAATTTCCAGCTGTGTGCAGATTGAGCAGAATCCATCGCAGAGTCAATCTTCCAACTGATTTGCGGAGCTGAAGGGGTTCTTGGCTTGCCCTTGTGTGATGAGCAAGGAAGTTTTGTGCTAAGGGAGGATTGAGGCTTAGTTTCCGTAGCTAATTTCTGTTGTTTTAGCTGTAATTTCCATTTTTGCACTTGGTTTTGTTACTGTCTTTGCATCAGAATATTTAGCTTCATTTTCTTTAATTGTTTCTGCTTAATTAGGTTTAAATTCTCCAAGTTAAGTAACTAGATTGCTTGTTAGTGAACTCTCAGATTTAATTTCAGTTCGTTTACATTTCAGAGCTTGCGTATCAGTTTTTTTCCTCCCTTGCGTTTTAGTTTCCTGCTTGAATTTCTGAATTTCTGTTCATGCGTGCCAACTTGGATTCTCAGTTTTGCAGCTTCAATTGAATTTAATTCGTGTTTAGTTTAAATTCCTGGGATTTTAGATGACAATTAGTTTGCTGATGCCTGTGATCGAAGTGTGATTCGCATTCAGTTTTCTTTCTGCACTTTTGCTCAGATTGCTAGTTAAGCAGTTCTGTAATTCTGCCATTTTCAGTTCATTCCTGCAATTTCTCATTGATAGCTTTGATTTCCAAGTTGAGTTGTATCAGTGTTATTACCGAAGTGTTAGCCACAGTCTCGGTACTTAGTATCATTTCGGCACAAAGTATTCACCCTTTTCCTCTTTGGTATCAAGTTTGTTCCAAATTCTCATATTGTATCAAGTCTTTATTCCTGTCATTAGGTTTAGAATCTTGCATTAGTTTCAACTGAAGATGTCTGCCCTGTTTAGATGCATTTGTTTAGCATTTTGATTTGCATTTGATATTACTTTGTTTTCCTTTTAATTTTGGTTTTGCTGCCTTGGTAGATTGAGCTTTATATTGGTTAAATTCCTTAGTTGCCATCACTTGTTTAGTTCATTTAGTTAAAATTCTTTTCTTTTTATTGCGATTTCATTTCCGAGTGCAACCCAAAACCCGCATTTTATTTGAAACCCAAAATTCATAAACGACACATAAACTCGAGCTCGAATCAAACAATCTCAACTAGCCCTAGGAAAAATACGACCTGTGGCCCCTTTACTACCATTTTATTCTTTGATGGCGAAAAGGGTTTCCAGCTTACACATATCTAAATTTTGAGACCCACATTTGTGACACCTAGTTAGGGTCCATCAGTGCCCTAATGGAGCTAGGTGACCCCATCAACTGGGGCACCTCAGTCAAAGAATCAGAATATGTTTAGTGAAGGAAGGCAGAACAGGCTTCCATTCAGGTACCCGGGATGATACAGGCGCCCTGGTTGAAAGCTGTATTTGCTGCTGCGAGTTCAAAGCAGAGATAAGCTTTCATAGAGGTGCCTGGGAGGTCCAGGGGGCCATGGTCAGAGGCCTTATCTGCTGCGGCGAGTTCGGCGCGGAGATAAAGTTTGACCAAGCCCATTGAGGCACCCCGGTGATCACAGGCGCCCCAATGAAGTCTATAAAAGGGGCTTCGACCCCAAGCCTCAAAACACAACTTTCAAGATCCATTCTTAGCTTTCTGACTGACGACAAAGCGCTAAAGACAAAGCTCTACGACCGGGAGACTCCAGGAGGAAGTGCGCGGCACATCGGAGGTCCAGATCGGCCGAGTCTTTGACCATTCAATTTTTGGTTTACTTTTATTATTCTGCACTGAATTTCCTATATTTTTTATTGTAATTATTGCACTATAAGACGGGTTTCTCCGCCTCCGAAAAGTTTGGAAAGGAGACCAATAGTGGACGGGCGTTCCCATGCTTAGGCCTTGGATGTACTGACCCTCGGGGGTTGGGAACCAAGTAAATCCTGTGTGCAATCTGTCGTCTGTTTTACTGGTTAATATTCCACTGCTATTAACACTCTGTTTAAGTACGAACCGAAAAGTTTACAATGTTCCGCGAGAAGTTATTTTTGGTCGATATTCACCCCCCTCTATCGACAGCACCGGTCCTACAGAGAACACTACACTAAACCATTCCTATTCAAACATTAATATTCAAGGACAATATTAATGCATGGAGACTAACATATAGGTCAATTGATGACTTAAATTCACAAGTCATGGATATGTGATATCAAGTTGACACATGAGTATACATTAGAGAATGTGTACTGAATTGACCCACCATGAGAATGTTTCATAGATTGTCATATGAGTGTCATAAACTTTCTCATGTGACTATTAGTATGAATAGTCCTTAGACCTGAAGTCTTTACGGTTTCCTATATGAGGAGTTATGTTCTTTGGTATCGTTAAACGTCACCGTAACAGGGTGGACTATAAAGGCGATCATGTTGGGATGTCCCGGCACCAAAACATAAAACGCAGTGGAAACAAGATTTCTCGAGCGATCCATGCGAATGAAAAACTCGTACGAAGTTCATCTATCTAATAGATCTATCTACAGTGTATACCTTTGGAGCGTGCCCTTTCGCTTATCCCGCTCATCCAAGATGCGTTGGATCTCTTGCACGTTCAAGTGTTCGTGCCTCTATTCGTATCCACACGGACACAATCTCTCAACTTCGGGAAGAACTACCTTAGCTGTGCTAGCAACTTGAGGTAGTTCACAAGACCACCAAGAACCCCAAAGGGGTTTCGGCCAAGAAGGAGAAGAGGAAGAAGAGAGGAAGGGAAGAAGGAAAAGCTCTCACTTGTCATTAAAAATGACTAGACCCTCTTTTATACTCATCTCATGAATATGAAGAGTCTTTTGTCTCTTTAGCTTCCCTTCATTAAAACCAATAAAGAGCACATCTTTTCATGTGACTCTTCACCTTCTCTTCATTCAATGAAGAGAGACTTTTTCTCTTTCCTTCATTAAACACTTTAATGAATTTCTCCTGCAATTCCGACTGGGCCTCTCGGGCTTCCGACTAGGTCTCCCGACCATGTCTCCCGAGCAAGTCCCCGAGCTCCCGGCCAAGTCTGCTGAGTAAGTCTCCGAGCTCCCGACCCAGTCTGCCGAGCTCCCGACCCAATCTGCCGAGCTCCCAACCCAGTCTGCCGAGCTCCCGACCCAGTCTGCCGAGCGCCGAGCTCCCGACCCAGTCTGTCGAGCTCCAGACCTAGTCTCCTGAGTTCCCAACTCGAGCTCCCGACCTAGTCTCCCGAGCTCCCGACCAAGTCTCCCGAGCTCCTAGCCCGAGCTCCCGACCAAGTACCTGAGATCCTGACCCGAGCTCCTGAGCCGATTCTCCTGAGCTCCTGTCCCGAGCTCCCGAACTCCCGAAGCATCATGTCTTTAGTGTGTGACCCAATAGGTTCTCGTGACGTTGGCAATGCGCCTAAACGCTTTAGACACATAAGCAATGAGCGACATCTAGCAATGCATCATTACTACCCAAGTAACAAGAAAAGTCGAGATCCGACTAAACCTCCATGACTATGATAACGTATGATCTTGTCCTTCTATCCTTGATATCTAGATTGACTAATGAGGTATAGACCGTGTCATCCTCGATTAATCTATGTGTTTCTTGATCCCCGAGTAGACTCACTCAAACAAATGAGCTTAATATCTCATATTGACTCATTTGAGCATGACCATGCGTTTTAGTAGTCCTACTCGATCAAGGGGCCCACAGATATCACTCCTGTCATATGGGAGGGATAGATCCCATCTACATCACTCACATCCCTCCGCATAATTTATTACATACCAAGTGATCGCCTTTATAGTCCTCCCTATTATGGGTGACGTTTGACGATACCAATGTAACGCCTGCCCTTCCCGCCCTACGATGTAGGCGAGAGGTGGCGCTACGCGAACATACATACATGCATATGGAGATCTTAATGCAGCGGAATAATTTAAAACTTCCTACATATGCGTTTTAATCATGCAACTCATATTGACATATCTTAGCTATCATTCATAAACAAGGTTACTTGGTAAACTTAGCATTGTCATAACATAAAAGAAATAAGACATAGCATATGAGACATAACATTCTTGAACATGTTTGCATTAAACATAACTTATCAACATATTGTTCTAAACAAACACATCATGGAAATCAACATAAGTTGTTCTTTAGGAAAAACCATCATAGTGTATAGCATGAAACTAGAGTTGACAATGCAAAACATAAGAAGTTGTTCTTAAGGAAAACCATCATAAAGTATAGCATGAAACTAGAGATGACAATGCAAAACATAAAACATGTGATAATTATGAGCAATAGTATCTTTTTTTTTCTTTTTCTTTTGCCGAGTCACTGCCACACACACACACTTGCCCCTCCTACTGCTTCCCTTAGCTTAGTACCCTCTTGCCTGATCTGCGGTATAAGAAAGTAAAACTTATAAGCACATATGCTTAGTAAGACTCTTTCCTACTCACTAAAACTATACGTCGCATACAGTCAATGAAAAGGCATAACATAGAGAGTGTAATATAAAACAAAAGCATATCATGAGTAGGTATTCGTAAAGCATTTGACATGAGGAGGCATATAGATGTACATGGAAATACATAATCATATGGAAGTGCTTAACATGCAATGAAGGTACATAGAGCTCATGGCATAAGAAGTACTTGACATAAAATATAAGCACTTAAAATATTTAACATAGAGACATAGAGAAGTTCTTGACATAAAACATAAGCATATGACATACTTGACATAACATAGATGCATAACATGAATGAATGTATGAGTTAAATGCACATAACATAAGGATGGTTATTTGAAAACCATAATTATAAATTCTTAAACATAAATCATAACATCATGGGGGGCCCCAGCTTGTACCACATACTTACATCCATCATTTGCGCGCATCCCTAAGTAAATGCGAGGTAGCTAGTCTTGACCTACTAGGGTACTAGGTTACCTTCAACCTAGGGGCAGCTGCGGTAGTCCAGAACCGAGACTTTCACAAGGAGCCCATCCCTGTTGGATAGCTGCGGCACTCCCAGAACCGGGGACAGCTACGGTAGTCCAACACCGAGGCTTTCATAAGGAGCTCATCCCTTGGACCTTATTTGGGTCCGGTACAAGCCCATCCATAAAGTAAAATAGCTTCACATGCTTCTTTTCACATCATAAGAAATGCTCTTGGCTTTTCATCATTCATAGAACTTACATAGCATACTTTAGACATAAACATGATCTTAATACATGAAGCATGGTATAAAGCATACATAGCATTTCATCATTCATAGTTCATGCATAACATCATTATGCCTTAAAGGCATGAACATCATTTTCGTTCATCATCTTCATTCATAAGACATCACATACATACATAATTATGCCTTAAGGCATAAACATCATCTTAGTTCATAAGCTTGCATGATCATGGTACATAAGGTAAGCATGCATAGATAAGTTTTTACATACATGGTACATATCACATAACATACATGATCATGGTATCTATAATAAAGCATGTATGGGTAGGATCCATATGAACATGATACATACTACATTGGTTCATGACATTCAACATAAAACATGCGTCGGTCTACATAACCATAATATACATATGTTCAAGACATTTAACCTAATGCATGCATAATTCTACATAAACATGATGCATACTTCACAACACATGTCTTCATGGTATATGGTTTAAACATCCATAAATTAAACCTACTAAAACATGACACATAACATAAGCATACAAGTTTGTGATACATAACACATAAAGTTAGGGTTTAGGCATTATAAAATTCATACAACATGCTTAAACATATATCTACATCATAATAAGCCATAAACAAGTACACTTGAAACCTTAGACTAACCCAACCCTAAACTTGGAGTCCCATTATTCAAGTAACATGTGAGGTACCATAACTAAAGTAAAGCCCATACAATACATACAATGCCATAGGAAGCCATTAGAACATATGATTGGGCTAACCCTAACTCCTAGCCCTAACATTTGGTCTTGGCTGAAACCCTAGAGGGGTCTTAAGTCCATGAAAAATTCATATAATTCACAATTAACATCCAATACAATACATACAATGTCATAAGAAGCCATTAGAACACATGATTGGGCTAACCCTAACTCCTAGCCCTAACATTTTGGTCTTGGCCGAAACCCTGGAGGGGTCTTAAGTCCATGGAAAATTCATATAATTCACAATTAACATCCATTATATCATAGGGAATCATAATAAGCATGCTTGGAGGGTTAGATCTAATCCTAACCATGGAATTGAGAAGGGCCGAAACTTCATAGGTCTTTTTGGTGCTACAAAAATTCCACAACTCACAATTCATTCTTTATTTATCATGAGAAAGCATTAAGAAGCGTAAGTGAGGTTTTAACATCATCCCAACCCCGAAAGATTGCTTGGCCGAAAACCCTAGAAAGCCCTAATTCATAGTTTTCTCAACATAGAGCCCAAACAAAACTTAAATCATGATAGACAATATAAAAACTATTATACCACAGGTGATGGAGTCTTACCTCTCTTTATCATGGTTATAAACCTTGAATAGAGAAAGAAAAATGAAAACCTTCTTGGCCTTAGAACACCCCTTGCCCTTGTAGCCTTGTAGAAAACCTTGGATCTTCAAGAGGGAGTCCTCTTGTGAAGTTTTCTAAGGGGAAAACCCCTTGGTAGTCTCGGCAAGGAGGAGGCAAGGAGGAGGAAGAAGAGGGGAGAGGAAGAGCCTTGATGGAAGAAAAGAGGAGAAAATAACTCAAGTGCCTCTTCACCTCTCATCCATCCCTTTTTATACTAAGTGAAGGGGGCATGGTGCCTCTTCACATGGTGTCTCTTCCACTTCCTTTAGCCTCAACTAAATTCTTCTCTCTTTCCCAATAGCACTCCCTTGCTAGGTGAATTAGTTAGTACATGCATGATGAGGCTTTACCTCTATTCTAGGTCCAAGGTTCAATCCTTGGTGCATGCACTTCATTTTTATTCCATTTACTCTTATTTTTGGCAAGGTCCACATAAGAGCCCACCAAGAGTCATGCTAATATTCCTAATTGAAACTCATTTCTATTTATGTTAAATTCTACCTAAGGTCCACTAATAGCCATGGTACTAGAAGAGCCCATGTAAGGCTCATTAGTACTTAGCTTTTTAATCCATATAAGGAATCATGCTAAGGTTCATGCTAGTATTCATATGTTACTCAAGAATCCATATAGGCATGATCAATATTTTAAAGAAAAATATTGAGAGAATTTTACGGGCGTTACAACCAAAGTACATAACTCCCTATGTAGGGAACCGTAGTGACTTCAGGTCTAAGGACTATTCATACTAATAGTCACATGAGAAAGTTTATGACACTCATATGACAATCTATGAAACTTTCTCATGGGGGGTCAATTCAGTACACATTCTCTAATGTATACTCATGTGTCAACTTGATATCACATATCCATGACTTGTGAGCTCAAGTCATCAATTGACCTACATACTAGTCTCCATGCATTAATATTATCCTTGAATATTAATGCTTGACTAGAAATAGTTTAGTGTGGTCTTCTCTACATCATCTCACTATCGATTCAACTAATCGATATGATGTAGATAAGAACCTACTACCCAAGGACATTATTATACTTAGTTATTTGACACAAATAATAAAGTAAGTATAATAACCAAACATGCCTTTATTAATGATAGAATATGATACAAAAGTCTCTAGTCAATCATCACATAATTGGCTCTAGGGCTCCTACTAACAATCTCCCACTAGCACTAGTGCCAATCACTGTAATATCTAATACCCAGTGACCTAGTGTGACCATCATGCTTCTTTTGTGCCAAGCCTTGGTCAAAGGATCTGCGATGTTAGAATCAGTGTGTACTCTGCATATCCTCACATCTCCTCTATTGATGATCTCTCAAATGAGATGGAAGCACCGTAGTATGTGTTTGGTCCACTAATGAGAGTGAGGTTCCTTAGCTTGTGTAATAGCCCCATTGTTGCCACAATAGAGGTCTATCGGGTCTACTATGCTAGGAACCACACCAAGCTCTATAATGAACTTCCGGATCCACACAACCTCTTTTGCCGCCTCAGACACGGCAATATACTCGGCCTCTATTGTAGAATCTGTGACTGTGTCATGCATCGAACTCTTCCAGCTCACAGCGCCACCATTCAGGCAATATACATACCCTGACTGCGATCTGAAATCATCCCTGTCTATTTGGAAGCTTGCGTCACTGTAACCTTTTACAACTAGCTCCTCATTGCCTCCAAATATCAAAAAATATTCTTTCGTTCTTTGTAAGTACTTAAGAATATTCTTGACGGCTGTCCAGTGACTTTCACCTAGATTTGACTCGTACCTGCTAGTCATGCTCAAAGCATACGAGACATCTGGACGAGTACAAAACATGGCGTACATGATAGACCCATAGCGGATGCATAAGGGATCTGATCCATATGATCTCTCTCCTTAGAAGAGGGACATTGAGTCTTCGAAAGACTCACACCATGTGACATCGGCAGAAATCCCTTCTTGGAATTCTGCATGGCAAAACAATTAAGCACTTTGTCAATATATGTACTCTAACTTAAGCTAAGCAATCCCTTAGACCTATCTCTATAGATCTTAATGCCTAGGATATAGGCTGCTTCACCTAAATCATTCATTGAGAAACAATTCCCTAGCCACGTCTTTACAGACTGTAGTGAAGGGATATCATTCCCAATGAGGAGTATGTCATCTACATACAAGATTAGGAAGATAACTGTGCTCCCACTAACCCTCTTGTAGACACAGGGTTCATCTTCATTCTTGATGAAATCAAATGCTTTGATTGCATCATCGAATCGAAGATTCCAGCTTTAAGAAGCTTGCTTTAACCCATAAATGAACCTTTGCAACTTACATACCTTTCAAGCATGCTCTGGATCTACAAAACCCTCAGGTTGTGTCATGTACACATCCTCAAGTAGATTCCTATTTAGGAATGCGGTTTTGACATCCATCTGCCATATTTCGTAATCATGGTAAGCTGCAATAGCAAGCATGATTCGAATATGTTGGATCGATAGAATACGATAGAGGGGGGGGGGGTGAATATCGTAAAACCTTTCTGAATATAAATTTAAGAGAATGAGCAGCGAAAATTAAAAATACAAACACAAACACGAACACAAGGATTTACATGGTTCGGAGTCGCGGTTGGCTCCTACTCCAAGGCCCACGGTCCTTGACCGTTTACTGCGGGTAATACTATAATCGCGCAAATAATTACAAGAAGATGTACAGTAGTAGTGCAGTAAAAACAAAAATCTAACTCTTCGTTACCGACGCCTGGTGTGGATCGTTCTTTGATGCGTAGGGTCGTCGTTGGCGCTAGAATCTCGAGCTCAGAAGTTTCTGGAGCAGAGCGCTTGAGCGAAGAGTATTGAGACGTTGAAAAACTGTTGTAGAAGCCTTGGGGGTCGAGCCTCTTATATAGTGAACCTGGGGGTGCCCGGGCGTTGGGGGCGCCCTTCGCATGTCACACGATCCGCAAACATCTCGGTCAGCCCTTATCCCTCCAGGATCGGGCTCGAGGTTTGACGGGGGCGCCCGGGAAGCTGGGGGCGCCCGGGTTGACTCAATCAGCTGGCTTCTCGGCTGGATAGAACTCTATCTGCTTCGTTGGCTTGGACCCAGGGCACCCGAGGCATCTGGGGCACCCGGGAGCAGTGAGCTTCTGAAGCGTTTTCTTGCTAACTCTTGTTTGTCTTTGACTTAGGGCGCCCGGGACCTCCCGGGCGCCCAACCCAGCTACTGCTCCTCTCCTTTGGGGCGTTCTGAGCTGTAGAAACTCGTTCCTTCGGTCCTGCATCCAGGGTTAGTACCAAACAAAACAAAGCAAGCATGTTAGTGCATTTTACAGCCGTAGCTGTCTTGGTTCTAACTTTGGGTCTCCAAAATGGAACCCTAGGTCGAACCGACGCCTACTGTTCCCTCAATAGGGAACGCGTCCTCGCCTACTCCTCTCAGGAGAATTTACCTATTGCCAACCAGCTCCTCCTGTTGGACTTTTGCCCACCAGTCCTTTGCCAGGTGCATAGCAATCCTTCGCCAGGTCTTCAGTACCAAGCAGTCCTTCTCCTAGTGCCCAGCAATCCTTCGCCAGGTCTTCGGTTCCCTGGTGCCTAGCAGTCCTTCGCTAGGTCTTCGTGTAACGACCCGGAAAATCTTCTCAATATTTTCTTTAAAATATTGATCATGTCTAAATAGTTTTGAAGGAGCCTAGAGATAATAGTACGAACCTTAGTCTAGTTGTCCATAATTTTCCCATTTAAATTGAGAAGCTAAGTACTAATAGGTTTTTCTAGTACCATGGTTATTAGTGGATTTTAGAAAAAATTTAATATAAATATAAATGAGTTTTAATTAGAAATATTAGCATGATCATGGGTGAATTTTAGGGGAATTTTCGGAAATTAGGAAAAATAAAATAAAAATAAAAATAAAGTGCATGCACCAAGGATTGAACCTTGGACCTATGGTACCACCATACATGTACTAACCAATTCACCTAGCAAGGGAGTGCTAGTAGAGGATGAAGTGGATTTTGGTTAAGGCTTAGGGAAAAGGAAGAGTCACCATGAGAGGAGGCACCATGTCTCTTCACTTGCCCCTCTTCATTGTGTATAAATGAGAGGAATGGTAACTTAACAACTTAGAAAGTCATTCCCTCTTCTCTTCATCCACCAAGCCTCACCTTTCCTTCTTCTTCCCCTCTCCTAGCCGAAACCCACAAGACCCCCTCTCCCTTGGAAAAGTTTCACAAAGGAACTTGATCTTGAAGATCCAAGACCACTACAAGAAAAAATGCTTTTAATGACATTAAAAAGTGTTATTATATATTATTTATACTGACATTTTTGATATAGTGACATTAAGTTAAAATGTCCTCTATAGTGATGTCGTCTAAAGTTTTATCACTTATGACAATTCTTAATGTCACTATAAAATAAAAATAGTGACAACACTAATAGCATGAATAATTATTATAGTGACAAAAAATAGTGTCACTATAAGATTTGTAATGACATTTATATATGTTGTTTTATTATAGTAATGATGACAAATTTATATGTCCTTTAAAATTATTTATCATGACAATTATAAATGTCTTGAATTTTATTTATAATCACAATAAAAAATGTCACTAATAATAATTTATAAAGTTAATTTAAAATACCTCGTTATATAATTTATAGTGACATATATAAATGTTTGCTAAATTAGTCTATAAGGACATTTAAAATTATCATTAATAGTTATTTATTATAACATTTTAAAATGTCTTCATATGAGTTTTGTAATGATATTTTTATCTACATGATTTGGTGTTCTATTGTGACATAAAAAATATCATATATTAATAAATATCTCACCCATTTTTAATATTTTCATGATATAAATATTTACGCATATAACTAATTAACATAAACACAAATAAAATTTTTAAATTGAAATTAAAGTGTTAATCAATAATTGATAATTTTTTTGCAATACAAGACTGCCAAATTGATAACCTCAAAAAATATTTATGCACTAATCACAATCGCAAATGTGCCCAATGTATTTAGTTTAAGAACTAGCAAAAAATTAAATCTCTCCTAAAACAAAACATAATCAAACTTCCAAACTTTGCTGTATCTTCAATCTTCAACTATCACATCTTGAATAAAATCAAATATTCTTGTCACCTACAAAAAAAAATCATATATTAATTTATGTAAATGAAATAAAATTAAAATAAACAAATCTCGACGGTACTAATATTGGCTATCCAAAAAAACTCATTGATCTTGATAAATGAAAGATATCCTTCAGATTTCCATCCCCCTTTTTCCCATCTAGTCATGCATCATTCGATCAAGAAATAATTTTAATTATACTAGTTAAACAAAACAAAACAAAAAAAGTGTTCATCTTCAAGATAAGCATGTTTGGACGATTCAAGAGAAAAAGATAAACATAAAAATTTGGAGAAAAAAGAAAGACAACACACATCAACAAAAATAAAAATCTAACCTTATGCACGTAATAGAAGTCTTCTTCATCAACTGTTAACTGCAATAAAAAATTGGCAGTGCTAATACATGCATAACAAATAAAAATTGGCATTCCGAAATGCAGAAGAAAGATGATAGAGTAAAAGTTCAAAAAAGGATAACAAGTAAAGGAGTCAGTGTGCACAAATCTTCACATTAATACCTAAAGAGTTTGTGTATCTAGCTAGTTATGACTATGAGCAAATGAATAAGACATGGATAAATTCACCGAATTGGCCTATAAAGTAATGAAAAAATGGATAAATTTACCGAATTGGCCTATAAAGTAATGAAAAAAAAAGTACATGAATACTACAATCTCGCTCACCACAATGGATGACATTTCCATACTTATCAGCAAGAACCTGAAAAGCCACAGCAAAGACAAGTGCTGTAGTTAATGAACAGTGAAGCAAAAATTTCCCTGAGACGTTGTTAATCATAGAATTTATTAGTTACATATCCTAGAGTAACCCATACAAGGATTTTTTGGGAAAGAAAAAAAAAGTAAATATTGGAAAATAAGCAAACATTACAAAATTTCCTATATGTGATATTTATCTATTATTTTCTTTTATACGGAGTCCTAAATGATAATACTTTCCATTAAAAAGGTTGAGGGGCTCATGATATGGACATCACAGTCGCAGAAGAAGAAATTTCAAGATGAAAAGCCACTACAAAACAAGAAGCAGCAGCAGGCAGAGCAGTTGAACAGGAATTTCAGTTATAGGTGCAATGCTAGATGCTTCTGATATACCTTTTCCTTCATTCATGACAGTAAAGTTTTGTTTTACAACTTTGCTATATCGTAGAAACAAACTCTTGACCTTACTGATAAAACATTAAATATTGCCTAAACTTTTAGCAGTTCTTGTTTTCGCAATTGTATACATAAACTTTCTAATTTTTAACTGTCATAGCCATCAATATTTGTAAACTTCCTTTTTTTACCAATCTATAGGACTTAGTAGATTAACTGACCTTTTTTGGTAGTTACCACATTCTCAAGTTCCCTTGCATGATAGACTTTAATAAAGTATATAACATACAAAAATAAAAGATCAAATAAGAGTTATACAAAAGAAAACTATTGATTGCTTATGTATAAAATAAGATTCTACCTCTTTCTTTGGCATTTCCAATTGCGTGGTTGGTAATCAAAACTGGTGGAGTATTTGCCCCATCTTGAAGTTGAAAATGAGATTTTCTAACTTTTTTATTTTTAAAAGTCATTCCTATCAAAAACAAGTTATATAGGATAATTAAAACATGCAATAAGCATTATACCAAGTTCATATTGAAACTTAATATTTTGAAATAAAATTTTCTAAAACTTCATATTTTTTTATATCTAATACCTTGTGTATCAATGTCTTTATGATTTGATGCTTTATCCACGTGGTTATTTGATGCACCTTGTATGTCTTGACAATCTGCACAAATATCATTCTAACACAAAATATAAGCAAATTGAATTTTTAATTATAATCATGAATATTCTGACCTTTTTCCCTAATTTCCACGTTCTCAAATTCCCTTGCATGATAGACTTGAATAAAGTATATCACATACAAAAGCAAAAGATCAAATAAGAGTTATACAAAAGAAAACTATGATTGCTTATATATAAAATAAGATTTTACCTCTTTCTTTGGCATTTCCAATTGCGTGATTGGCAACTCGGGGCACTCTCCAGACATTGGATGTAAGATAAATATCAATTATTATGCATATTTCAAGTATATAGGCATTTAAACATTTAGTACAAAGTCAAAATGATGTCAGAAAGAAATTCAAGGAAAATACAAGGATTGACAAATGACGAATGACCTATCAATCACTACTCTAGAAAGTGTTTGCATAAGCCACTTACATGACTGTGAATCCTTATGCAGTGAGGCTGCCAACATCAGGACCTACTGGATTTCAGTACAGACAATACTGGTTCAATGGACCATTGAAATTGACATCAGGCCAGAATTTTAAACCTTGCTGCAAATTTGATATCATTCAGGATAATAACACCGAATCCAAAATTGCAAACAATTTAAAATTAAAAGACGTTGTTGATCATATCTAGTGCTAAAATTTTACTAAGGGTATGATCTAAATAAGGTTATGAAAAGAAAACAAGTTTTTCCCACAATTCAAGCCTGGTGACTAGCTCATCTATTGTCAGAAGAAGTTAGCAGTTGCTAACCCCAAAATTCATGCACTTGGACAAACAGCTAAATATAAATAACATATAAGAAGCAGATGGAAGTCCTAAACATCAACAAAATTTAACAACAATGGCTTTTAACAGAAAAAGTTGGCAAAAAAATACAAATCCTGAACCAAAGACAAATCTTACAACAAAAAGGAAAGGGACTAGAAATAAAATGACACTTGAATTAGAAGAATCAACAAAATGGAAAAGACCTAGAAACAAACAATGAGCTAATGACTCCTTCATTAGCCCTTCAACAAATTTTTTTTAAAAAAAAGAGTGATCAATCAAAAGGTCACAGAGATGGCAAGAGGAATCTTTAAATATCCCTTGAGAAATTAAAATCCCCATGGTAGCAGAACCTATATATATGCAATCAAAAATTAAAAAAAAACAAATATCATGGGGAAAAAACACAGGATATAAATTTGTAAGGCACCTTTATTCAGTTCACCAAAGCAACAACACAAAACTCCACAACTCTTGAACTCTTGCATTCAAAGAAAAGTCACATTAGTTCACCAAAATATCAACTTTCCCTTGATAATTTATCCTCCCCAGTAACAAAAAAAGGTCAGTGCATAAGACAAAGAGCCTAAGACTCTAGCAATTTATCATTTAAGAATAACAATACAATTGTCAGGTTATAAAGTGTATTCCATAGATCTACGTATTTGTCGATCTAGGAGAATATAGAGTAAAGCACAGCATCAAAATAAACTAGACTTAAGCATATTGATAAAACAAATAAGGATGTTCAACACAAAAAGGATTTAAATGCACATGTAGAGTTGCAAGCAGAACATCCACATAATTGAAACAACAATTTTGGCAGGATTAATAGTCTTGGTAATTCCTTTAGAACTCTAATCTGTTTCTTAATAAACTATGTTCGACAACTAATCAAATCTAAGTTTTTACCTAAGTGAATTCCAAATGGATACAGTGAGTACCTTAGAGATTTTAGCAATTTACCCTAAAGAGAGCAATGATGGTTAAACCAAGGGCAACATGAGTCATGTTGGCTTAGCTTTCAACTTGTATGGATGTAACTCATAATAAATCGTGTGGGTCGTAACTCGTAAGGTTAAGCAAGACAAGAACACGTTAATCCATCAAAATTTGGGGGAAATGGACAAATCTCAGGATCCAGTAGTGGCGTCGCTGCAGTTAGTCCCATTCACCGAGATCGAGTGGCATGGAGGCTGAAGATTAGGGTTGGGTGTCGGAGACAGGGAACCGAACCATAAATCCGCCGAGTATGGATGCGTCTGAGTCGTCCCTAGCAGAGAGCCATAAAGCAGAACCAGAGGGTGATTCCGTACCCCATGAGGCGGCCACGAGCGTGAGGTCGCGGCGCCGGCAACGACGTCGCACAGCCCAGACCACGCTGGTGGAGGTGCGCTGGTTGGAGGTGCTCGCGTAGGGGGAGGGCTGATCGAGCAGGGAGCGAGGGCACGCTGGTGGAGGTGCGCTGGTTGGAGGCCGGCGCTCACGTAGGGGGAGGGCTGATCGAGCAGGGAGCGAGTTGCGATTTAGGGATCGCGCGTGACGGTGTAGGTGAAAAGGAGGGACGGCACGTTAATTGGGATCGCGCGCTGGCGGGGAGGCGAATTGGGCTGTAATTTTTGAGAAGGAATGAGATAAAAATAGAGAATATATTATGACAATAACTAAAAATGTCACGATAATATATCTAATTAGATTTTTATTTTATTAATTTTTAAAATTTTAATCAATGTCATCATAGGTATAAATTAACGACATTTTTTAACAAATGTCATTAAAAAAGTGTCAGGAAAACCATTTTTTCTTGTAGTGGACCTTCTACAAGGATACAAGGGCTAAGGAGAGGCCTAGGGTCAAGGAGCTTTCTTTTGGCTTCTCCATTCAAGGTGATAATCAAAGATAAACCAAGGTAAGACCCCCTCACCTGTGGTATGATTGTTCTTTGATGCTTAACAAAGATTTAGACTTTTGTTTAAGATTTAAAGTTGAGGAAACCATGAAGGGGAGCCACTAGGGTTTCGGCCAAGGGTGGTGGATGGGTTTAGGGATGATGTAAACTCTCTTTTGTGCATTTAAATGTTTTATTATGATATGTAAGACATAGATCATGATGTAGGGAAAGTTTTTGGCACCCTAAAGTTCCCTAGGGTTTCGGCCCATGTCAACATAGGATGAGGTTTAACCTTTCAAACAGGCTATTATGTTTCCTATGATTTAATGGATCTTAATGGTGTATGATAGGAATTTTTCCATATATTTGTGACCCATTAGGGTTTCGACCAAGGACAAATAAGAGAGCTAGGGAATAGGGATGACTCCAATTATGGGGTCAAATGACTTACTATGACATTGTATGAATGTATGGGTTTTTCATTTCCTATGGACCTTGGCATGTTGCTTGAATGATGGGGTCTTTTCCCTTATTGAACTTTCAGCCAAGGGTATAAGTTAGGGCTTGGGTTGGGTTAAGTTTCAAAAGAGACTTGTTTATGGGTCACTAAGATGTCTGTATATGATTAAGTATGTTGTAGGAACATGTATGTGACCTAAAACCTAACTTCATGTAATATGTGTCCTGACCTTGTATATTAGGTCATGTGCAATGATGATTCACATATGTTTAGACCACGTGCCATGAACCTAGGAAATGTATCATGTATGAAATGATCTAGGCCTGTCTTCCTAGGTACCATGACCATGCATGTTTTATGAATGATATATATGTATGCCATGTTTTATGAATAATATGTATGTATGCCATGTTTTATGAACAATATGTATGTAAGCCATGTTTTATGAATGATAAGTATGTAGGCCATGCTTTATGAACGATATGTACGTATGCCATGTTTAAGAATGAAGATGATGAACGAAAATGATAACCATGACCCTAAGACAAAATGATGTAAGCATGACATACCTTATGAATGAAGATAATGAATGATGATGAATGTTCATTCCTTTAAGGCATCATGATGTTAAGTATGAATGATGAAACGTTAAGTATGTCTATGTTATGCTAAGGGATGGGCACCTTAAGAACGCCCCGGTTCTGGACTACCGAAACTGTCCACGGTTCTGGAACTACCGTAGCTGTTCCTATTCCTATGTCAAGTTTCATGAAACAATATTTTGTTTATGCCATGAATGTTCTATGAATGATGAAGCATGTTATGTAATTTATTTTAAGAATGGGCTTGTACCCGACCGAAGTAAGGGTCCAAGGGATGGGCACCTTAAGAACGCCTCGGTTCTGGACTACCGAAGCTGTCCACGGTTCTGGGACTACCGTAGCTGTCCAACAGGGATGGGCACCTTAAGAACGCCCCGGTTTTTGGAACTACCGTAGCTGTTCCTACCCTAGTAGGTCGGGGCTCGCTACCTCGTATTTACTTAGGGATGCACGCTTATGATGTATGTATGTGGTACAAGCCGGGGACCCCAATGATGTTATGATTATGCTTAAGTATTTAAAAGTATGATTTCAAACTAAGCATCCTTATGATATATGCATTTGACGCATGCATTCATCCATGTTATGCATTATGCTATGATAAGTATGTTTGTGCAAAGTATGTGTATGCAAAGTATGTTAATGCAAGTATGTTTATCAAATGATTATATTTATGTTCATGTTAAGAATGATGCCATGATTATATTTATGTTCATGTTAAGAATGATGCCATGATTATATTTATGTTCAGAATGATGCCATGATTATATTTATGTTTATGATAAGAAGTATGCTATGATGAATAGGATTTAAGCATTATGTTTATGTTATGCGACGTATGGATTTTTGTGAGTAGGAAAGGGTCTTACTAAGCCTATGTGCTTATAATCTTATTGTCTCATACCGCAGATCAAGCAAACAGAGGTTACTAGGTGAAGCAGCAGGAGGAGCCAAAAGTGTGTGTGTGATAGTGACATGGCAGAGGATAGAGGAACAAGACTCTTCTATTATGTTTTGTGTTTTAAAACGCCTTTTTAGATTCTATGCTACACTTATGATAAGTTACTTGCTACTTATGATGCTAATGGATAAAGTACGGAATGCTATGCTTTGATATGCTAAGTTACAATGCTACCATGTTCATGAATGATATGTTAAGGCATACATATATGTTCAGGTAATAGTTGCATGGTAAAACGCATGTGTAAGAAGAAAAAAATTGATTCCACTTATTCCTATGCCGTATGTATGTGTATGTATGTTAGCGTAACGCCGTCTCTCTCGCCACACCGTAAGGTGTGGGAAAAAGACGGGCGTTACACTTCGACTCCAAGCAACCCTTCGCTAGGTGCCCAGCAGTCCTTCGCCGGGTCTTTGTTTCCTGGCAGTCCTTCGCCAGGTGCATAGCAGCCCTTCGCTAGGACTTTGTTTCCTGGCAGTCCTTCGCCAGGTGCCTAGCATCCTTTCGCTAGGACTTTGTTTCCTGGCAGTCCTTCGCCAGGCGCCTAGCATCCCTTCATCAGGACTTCTTTCTGCACACTCAAGTAACTTTATTAGATCACAAATAAACTTAACTTTGAATCCTTTGCCAATATCAAAACAAGATTCGATATGGTGCTTCCTGCACCAACAATCTCCCCCTTTTTGATTTATGGCAACACAATTCAAAGTTGAGTTAAAAACTTATAACAATTAAGAACATAAGGTAAACAATGAAGTATAACTATTTATGAACAGAATAAATGTAGAGATGAAAAAAAATTCTTTATCTCTCATACTCCCCCTAAAACCCTGAATACTTGTGTTATAAAACACTTAACTTTGACCTTTCCTCCCGCTTTGACATATATCAAAAACATACATGGGCGAACAAGGTTTCTAATAGAGAGTTTTACTAAAATAAATTCAAGTTATGGATTTAACAATTTCCAAAAACATAATTGTCAAGAAAAACTTTAATTAATGGATTTCATAATTTTTTTTTAAAAAAAATGATGTTCAAAGTAATGGATGTTTTGAACATGCATGAAGCTCCCCCTTAACGTGACAACTCTTCTCCTTATATTTTAGGATATAAAAAAACTTTAAAAACATAATTTTCAAGAAAAAACTTAATAGTAGCTTACTTAGCCAACATTTTGAAAACAACTTTCCTTTAAAAAATTTCAACTTTTGCACACATAGAAAAATTTCTTTGGAACATATTTTGTGCATTTAAAACTATTTTGAAAAAAATCTTTAAATGGACAAGTTTTTGCCAAAACAAAGATTTGTTGACTAAGAAAACTTTACTTAGAAATATTTGCCCAAAAATTTCCAAAGGTTTTGTTCGGACAAACTTTGTTTACTAAGGAATATTTTACTTAGGAAAAAAACATGCACTTAAAAATTTTTGAAACACTTAGAAATACTTAGAAATTTTTGAAGCACTTTTTGAAAAAGAGATAAAAATTTAAAAAAAATTTCCTTTCTCTCGCCCTTAATGTGAAATTCTTCTCCTTAGATCATTTTTAAGATAAACTTTCTTTAAAAAGGGGAAAAAGTTTAAGGAAGAGTTTGATTTTCACTTTTTCTACTCTCCCCCTTGACCATATATCAATAAAGAACTCTTAAAAAATATATTTTGAAAGACATTTTAAATTTGTGTATCAGAGCTTATGAGTTTTGAAAACATAAATATTTGAGTGAGAGAATAATATCAAAAATTATGATAATTTCTAAGTAGCATAATTTTGAAATAATAAAGAATTGATGCTCAAAAACAAAACTGGAGTCAAGTGTATATTCTTATTGAGTTCATGCATCAAAGAAAATAAGTTTATTTGTTTTGAATATTTTGCAAATGCAAAAAAAAACAAGTACCTTTGAACAATTGTCTTTAAAATATAAGTACTTTGAAATTTTTTTTATGAATTTGAGAGGTATAAGTACTTTTTTTAAAATCTTATTTTTAAAAGATAATATTTTACTTGACTTGGTTTCTTTTCCAGTCTGACACAATCCTAGGAAACCTTGTTGACTACAAGGATATTTTCCTAAGTGTCCTGGAAATTCTTCAAACTCAAGTAAATATTATTTTCCATAAGTAAAATGAAAGTATTTAAACAAACTCCCTTATGTTTTCAGACGGATTTAAATAATGCAGTACATGAAAACATATTATTTTGAAATTAGCAAATCCTTCAGTTTGACCTCCCCCTAAACTTGACCCAGTCCTAGGAAGCTTGTTGACCACAAGTACTTTTCCTCGAGTCTTTAGGGTTGGTTCAAACCACAAGAATTATTTAATAATTCAAAACAAATAATTGCAAAAAAATCTTGTCAGAAAATCTTCTTTTGATTTAGACTTCCCCTAAATTTGACAAATCCTATGAGTCCTTATAGATCATGAAGTGGACCTTCCTCTGTGTCTTTAGGGTTTATTAAAATCAAAAGAATAGTTTTGAATAACTGTATTGTAATATAATTTTAGAAAATTCAATTTGAAGTGAAGATAATTTTCAAGCATAAGCCCCGTTTTCAAAAAAAATATTTTGAAATGTTAATGATTTTTGTAAAGCGCAATTTTTGAAAAATATAGTGATTATTTGTAGGCATAGTATTTTTAAACTTTTTCTTTTAATTTGAACTTCCCCTAAATCTGACACAGTCCTAGGAGGCTTGTTGATCACAAGTTAATCCTCCTCTTAGTCTTAGGGTTTGTCAAAATTAAAGGAACAATTTTGAACATGCCTTTTGAGTATGATAATTTTTAAGGAGATAGATTTTTGAAAGCATAATTTGGTATGATAGCACAGTTTTCGAAAACTATTTTGAAATGATAATAATTTTTCAAAGATATTTTGAAAGAAAATTAAAAAGAATAAACCACTCCCCCTGTACCGTTTAACTCAATTTAATGTCCTAGGGGACTTCAGTGTTTTCCATGTTTGACTATGTTGACTAGGGTTGACTATGTTGACCAGGTTTGACTCAGTTGACTATGTTTGACCAATCAAATAACTAAATCAAACAAACCCTAGATTCTATTTAAAATGAGTCTATTGTGATATTTAACATGAAATTCATTATTTTTAAAAAATGTTAGAGATGGAAAAAGTAGGGTACAGTAAACTGAATTAATTTGAAAAATAGAAATAATTTTGAATAACTTTTGAAGGCACTTTGAGTTTTATTTAAGAGGATAATGACATATACTCTTAGGTCCTAGATATCTCACCCATTTCTACGTGATCAAACATGTTAACCTTATGGATTTTGTGAGATAAATATTTTAATTTTGAAAAGTTGGATTAATTTTGAAAAGTTAAATTAATTTTTAAAAACCAATTAATTATGCTTTTTAAATTTATTTTTGAAAACAATGGTTGAATCTAAGATTAATTGAAACCTATGTTAGATTCAGATCTGACAATAGTAAAGTGAATTTGGTTTTCAATAATCGACTTCCAGGTCTTGGCGAGACACTAGGCCTTCTTTGGTCGTAGCCTTATTAGATCATCAACCCTTTCCTTGACAAAACCTTTTATTGAAAATCCATCTTCAAGTTACTTCTTGAAAGATTTTGGTCTAACTAGTTTGGGTCTTGGATCGGTAGCTTCGGCTAGTTTCGCCAAAATGGCTTCCCTAACGTACTATCATCTCACCTCCACCCAATACTATGTTATTCAAATTTCAGTTAATCGATTTATTCCTTAAACTAATCAATCCTAATTCTAAGCATAAAAAAAATAAAATAAAAAGCAACACACAATTAAAGCAAACAAGACAAAAATGATATAAGTTACATCATAATCGAAATAAAACTCTGGGTTTTTAAAATCAGCATGGTTGTGAATTAAGTTTTCTAACGTATTGACCTTAACTAATTTATACGAATTAATCATGTTATTCAAGGTAAATATTGGATTTTTAAATACTGTAAATTTACTTTTTAATTCCCGGTTGGAAATCTCCCCCTTGATTCTAGCCATCTCTCTTTTGCTTGATTGTTTCTTCGGCATTTTGTAGCGATCGCGAGCCAACCAGACCAGTTTCCAAGGATCCCTTCCTTCGTCGTCAGATTGTGAGTCTGAGTCAGACTCAGGTAGTGGTTGAGGCCTCTTTTGCATTTCTCTTGGAGTTTTCCTTGCAATGAAAATTATACCTTCCTCGACCACTGCAGTATCAGCTTGATTATTTAACCTTAATTCAGAAACTGATTCAAAATTAGTTACCGATTTTGTCCCAGAAAACTCGTCGTCTGATTCTGGTTCGATTTCGTCGTCGGGGTTCGAGTCTGTCTCAGCTACTTGTGCTTGAGCCGAAAATGCAAAACTTCTAAGATCTCAATATCGGAGCTCTCTTCGTGTAGATTGATTAGCTTTTTCCACATCTCTTTGGCACAGTTGAAGGATCCGACCCGCTTCAATTCTTCATTAGTTAGGCCACATTGTAGAATTGCAGTAGCCCTTGCATCTGTCTCGATCTTCCTCAGAGTTGGTTCATCCAGTTTGTCCCACGCAATTGATAGTCCATCTTCTGTAGGGAGGGAGAATCCTGTTTGAATGATCATCTATATGTCCATATGGGCCTTCAGATGGAACTCCATTTGACTTCTCCAATAATTAAAGTTCTCACCGAAGAATAGCGGTGGACGGGCACTGTTCCACTCATAGTTGGCCATTTAGTTTAAACCTCGTACACACAAGAAATAACAAAAAAATATACCAAGACTTGGTCTTGGATTAGTAGTGCAGGAGAGAGAAAAAATAATCCAAAATAAATCTTGCACGAATTTCGAGGTAAAATATTAAAATAATAAAAAATTTATGACAAAATTTTGAAAATATTAGCTTTATCAATTTTGATTAATGATGAAAAAAGTAAGAATTCAATGATTGGGGAAAAATCTGCTCGATTTAAGGTAGCATGAATTTCGAGAAAAATATTAAAATAATAATAAAAAAGTTTATGACAAATTTTTGAAAATTGATCGTTTTATCAATTTTGACTTATAGTGAAAAAATAAGAATTGAAAATTGAAAAAGGCGTACCCACCTACAGATATTATTTATTTGAAATAAAAAGCAAGAAAGATCGAGTGGTGTTGCACGAATCTCGATTAACAAAAAGAAAAGAAATGAAATGAAAATTTTCGTAAATCCGAAAATAAATCTGAAATTGGTGGTTGCACCAAATTTGAGCTTCCCCGCTGTGATACCACTTGTTGGATCGATAGAATACGATAGAGGGGGGGTGAATATCGTAAAACCTTTTCGGATATAAATTTAAGAGAATGAGCAGCGGAAATTAAAAACACAAACACAAACACGAACACAAGAATTTATTTGGTTCGGAGTCGCGGTCGGCTCCTACTCAAAGGCCCACGGTCCTTGACCGTTTACTGTGGGCAATACTATAATCGCGCAAATAATTACAAGAAGATGTACAGTAGTAGTGCAGTAAAAACAAAAATCTAACTCTTCGTTATCGACACCTGGTGTGGATCGTTCTTCGGTGCGTAGGGTCATCGTTGGCGCTAGAATCTCGAGATCAGAAGTTTCCGGAGCAGAGCGCTTGAGCGAAGAGTATTGAGGCGTTGAAAAACTGTTGTAGAAGCCTTGGGGGTAGAGCCCCTTATATAGTGAACCTGGGGGCGCCCGGGACGTTGGGGGCGCCCTCCGCGTGTCACATGATCCGCAAACATCTCGGTCAGCCCTTATCCCTCCAGGATCGGGCTCGAGGTTTGACGGGGGCGCCCGGGAAGCAGGGGGCACCCGGGTTGACTCAATCTGCTGGCTTCTCGGCAGGATAGAACTCTATCTGCTTCGTTGGCTTGGGCCCAGGGCGCCCGGGAGCAGTGAGCTTCCAAAGCGTTTTCTTGCTAACTCTTGTTTGGCTTTGACTTAGGGCGCCTGGGACCTCCCGGGCGCCCAACCCAGCTACTGCCCCTCTCCTTTGGGGCGTTCTGAGCTGCAGAAACTCGTTCCTTCAGTCCTGCATCCAAGGTTAGTACCAAACAAAACAAAGCAAGCATGTTAGTGCATTTTACAGCCATAGCTGTCTTGGTTCTGACTTTGGGTCTCCAAAATGGAACCCTAGGTCGAACCGACGCCTACTGTTCCCTCGACGGGGAACGCATCCTCGCCTACTCCTCTCAGGAGAATTTACCTGTTACCAACCGGCTCCTCCGGTTGGACTTTTGCCCAGCAGTCCTTCGCCAAGTGCCTAGCAGTCCTTCGCCAGGTCTTCAGTACCAAGCAGTCCTTCGCCTAGTGCCCAGCAATCCTTTTCCAGGTCTTCGGTTCCAAGCAGTCCTTCGCCTGGTGCCTAGCAGTCCTTCGCTAGGTCTTCGACTCCTAGTAGCCCTTCGCTAGGTGCCCAGCAGTCCTTCGCCAGGTCTTTGTTTCCTGGCAGTCCTTCGCCAGGTGCATAGCAGCCCTTCGCTAGGACTTTGTTTCCTGGCAATCCTTTGCCAGGTGCCTAGCAGCCCTTCGCTAGGACTTTGATTCCTGGCAGTCCTTCGCCAGGTGCCTAGCAGCCCTTCGCTAGGACTTTGTTTCCTGGCAGTCCTTCGCCAGGTGTCTAGCATCCCTTCGCCAGGACTTCTTTCTGCACACTCAAGTAACTTTATTAGATCACAAATAAACTTAACTTTGAATCCTTTGCCAATATCAAAACAAGGTTCGATATGGTGCTTCCTGCACCAACAGAATAGACTTAAGCATGGCAACTGGTGAAAAGGTTTCATCATAGTCAATACCTTGAATTTGCTTGAACCCTTTAGCTACAAATCACCCTTTATAGGTATGCATGAGTCCATCCATGTTAATCTTTCTTCTAAAGACCCACTTACACCCAATGGGTTTAATTCCCTCAGGTGGATTAACCAAAGTCCATACTTGGTTAGTGTACATGGATTCCATTTCAGACCTCATGCCTTAAAGCCATTTCTCAGAATCTGAGCTCATCACAGCTTCTTGATAGGATGTAGGCTCATTCAACTCAATAATTGTAATGTCATCATGGCCAAACAAGAGAAATGAGTATCTCTCAGGTTGACGACGTATCCTATCAGATCTGCGAAGAGGTTGGTCTACTTGAACAACTTCTTGTTCCACAACTTCTTATGCAACAATCTCATGATCCACAACACCTTGTGGTGCCTGTTCAATGTCCATCAAGGCCTCAGTACTATCTGTATCTTGAACTTCTTCAAGATGGGTTTTACTCCCACTTATTTTTCTAGAAATAAACTCCTTTTCTAGAAAAACGTCATTTCTAGCAACAAACACTTTGCCTAGTGTGGGATTGTAAAAGTAATATCCCTTCGTTTCCTTGGGATATCCTACAAAATAGCACTTATCTGATTTGGGTCCTAGTTTATATGAGACATGACATCGAACGTAGGCCTCACAACCCTAAATCTTCATAAAAGATATCGTGGGACTCTTCCTAGTCCATATCGTATATGGTGTCTTTATAATGACCTTTGATGGAGCTCGGTTAAGTGTGAAAAGAGCCGTCTCTAGAGCGTATCCCCAGAAGGAAGTACGAAGGTCTGTTTGACTCATCATCGATCGTACCATATCTAATAGAGTACGATTTCTCCGCTCGGACACACCATTCCACTGTGGTGTTCCGGGTGGAGTGAGTTGGGATATGATCCCACATTCTGCTAGATGGTCACGAAACTCTTGGCTAAGGTATTCACTACCTCGATCTGATCGAAGCCTCTTAATACTTTTGCCAAGTTGGTTTTGTACTTCACTCTTGAATTCTTTGAACTTTTCAAAGGGTTCTGACTTGTGTTTCATGAGATACACATAGCCGTATCTACTGACATCATCAGTGAAAGTGATGAAGTACTCATAGCCTCCTCTAGCTGCGATATTGAAAGGGCCACATACATTAGTATGTATGAGTCCAAACAAGTCTGTCGCTCTTTCGCCGTGTCAACTAAATGGAGTCTTGGTCATCTTACCTAGAAGACAAGATTCACATGTCTCATATGATTCAAAATCAAATGAGTCCAGTAATTCATCCTTATGGAAATGGGATATGCGGCTCTCATTTATATGTCCTAAGCGACAATGCCAGAGATATGTTTGGTTCAAATCATTTGGTTTGAACCGTTTGGTATTTATGTTATAGATTGGGTTCTCTAGATCCAGAACATAGAGTTCATTCATAAGTGGTGCATTACAATAGAACATGTCATTTAGCATTATAGAACAACATTTGTCCTTTATGATAAATGAAAAGCCTTTCTTGTCCAAACAAGATACTGAAATTATGTTCTTAATTAATGCATGTACATAAAAGCACTCCTCTAGTTCTAAGATAAGCCCAGTGGGCAAAGATAAGGAATATGTTCCTACAGCAATAGCAGCAACTCTTGCTCCATTGCCTACTCGTAGGTCCACTTCACCCTTTGTCAATGATCTAGCTCTTTGAAGGCCCTGCACATTAGTACAAATGTGATATGCACATCCGGTATCTAATACCCAAGAAGAATAGATAGATAGATTGACTTCTATAACAAAAATACCTAAAGCAGAAGTCTCACTTCTTTTCTTCTTTACTTCCTCTAGGTAGAGTTTGCAGTTCCTCTTCCAATGTCCAGTCTCACCACAGTGGAAGCAGGTCCCTTCCTTAGGCACGCTGCCTTTGGCCTTGGATGTAGTAGAGTTGGCTTTGCCTTTGGCTTGGGTCTTACCCTTGCCTTTAGGCTTCCATTTACCTTTGCCTTTGTGTACCATCAGTACATTACTGGTCTTGTTTTTCATGAGATTGGGTTCAGCAGTTCTTAACATGCTGAGCATCTCAGGCAAAGGTTTGTCAATTTCATTCATGTTTCATGACAAATTGATTGTACCCTTCCGGCAACGATTGTAGGATGAGGTCTGTAGCCAATTCTTGGCCCAGTGGAAATCCTAGTCTTTCAAGGTTCTCTACATACCCAATCATCTTGAGTACGTGAGTTCCTACAGGAGTTCCTTCTTGCATCTTGCATGCAAATAGGGCTTTAGACACCTCAAACCGCTCGTGCCTAGATTGCTCTTGATATAGTCGTTTTAAATGCTCAACCATATCATGTGCATTCATGTTCTCATGTTGCTTCTGAAGCTCAAAGTTCATGGTGGCAAGCATAAGGCATGATACATCAAGTGTATCATCCTGATGCTTCTTGTAAGCATCCTTTTTAGCACGGGTGGTGGTAGCGATGGGTGGTTCTGGAAGAGATTGCTCTAGGACGTATAGTTTTCGTTCTTGTTTGAGGACTATCCACAAGTTTCTGCACCAGTCCAGGAAATTAGCCCTGTTGAGCTTGTCCTTCTCAAGGACAGATCATAGAGAGAGAGTATTTGACGTGTTAGACGACATGGTGATCTATAACAGTAAAACATGCAGAAATAAATATCATATCTAGATCATTTAATTAGGCTTTTAATTAAATGATACTCCCACTAAATCGTAGAGCTTTTGTAGGGGCTAGTCATGGATGTAGGCAAACTCAATTTGCCCACACTACTAGCTCCAAACCAAATAGCAATTACATTTATGTGGGACAAGATCCATATTATACTTCATCTTGAGTTAGCTTTGGCTAATTGCCCAAGATTTGGTATAATTATGTAGGCAATATTTTACCAATTACATCTTATGCAACTCTTGAAACAAAAGGGTCAAGATCCACATTACACATCATCTTGAGTTAGCTTTGGCTAATCGCCCAAGACTTAGTATAATTGTCCTCTTACCCAATTTTTCCAACTTTTGGGATATGTCTCTAAGTTTCTCAATCTAATTGAGGTGACTTAGTTAAGTCTCACCCAAAGTTCAATAGCGGGACATCACAATTGTCTTCTCGCACACTACCAAGATAAAATGCGTTGCTTTGCTTTGGCAAACCCAACAACAAATAATCGAGGTAGTTTATGAGTACAAAGCTTTGGTAGGCATATTGAGTTGACTTAATTAAGATAAACATTTAATCATGCATCACATACACACACATTGCATATATCAACATATATGTAGTAAAACGTGACATGGTTATGGCCCGTATACTACGATCTTCTCAAGCCAATGAGAAGATCGATGATCAACCTAGGGATAACATCTTCTCCAAGAGCATCCTCCGGTCATCATGTGCGGTTGGCATCCTTCTTGTAACTTCATCCTTCAATGGACCCTCCACTCCTCATTTTGTACATTACAATTTAGGAAAACTCGAGTTACATTCGAGTCTAAATCTATTTTACAATTAAGAAAATTAGAGATAAGGCACGACACGCAAGCCATATTATGAATTACATTACAACATGTACACACACATATACATCCAATCACATTGGGGTTAAGGCGATAACTGTGCACCATGTCATCAATCATACACAATAGATTTAGGACATTGATTTTATTATGAGTTCAAAATCAAAATTTGCCCCTTGAGCAGAAACTCACGGCGGGCCCTTATTGTTACGGTATGATCTTTAGACTCCCCTTTCCCGAGACGATCTCGGGGTCTCCTCTCCCGGGATGACCCGACAGTCTGTCTTCCCGAGGTGGCCTCGAGAGACTTCGGCTCGGTATTACCTCAAGGGTCTATCTTCCCGAGTGGGAGGTCGAGAGCCCGACTTCTATATCATACAGTTATATGCAACTCATAATAAATCTTGTTCTACTTCTATATCACATATAAAAAGTATAAAACTTTGTACGATCTTTCGCAAGTGGCTCTGATACCACTGTTGGGATCTCCCAGCACCAAAACACAAAATGCAGCGGAAACAAGATCCCTCGAGCGATCCATGCGAAAGAAAAACTCGTACGAAGTTCATCTATCTAATAGATCTATCTACAGTGTATACCTTTGGAGTGTGCCCTTTCGCTTATCCCGCTCGTCCAAGATGCGCCGGATCTCTTGCAGGTTCAAATGTCCGTGCCTCTATTCGTATCCACACGAACACAATCTCTCAACTTCAGGAAGAACTACCTTAGTTGTGTGATAACCACTATTTTGTTGATTATTTTAGGCTCTAAAATCCATGTGTGATCCATATGTTACATGCTTAATCTTGAATTTACCCGAGGCTCCATGGATTAATCCTATTTTGGGCTTTATTGCAAATCGTTGTAAATTTGAGATGTTTTGATATATAATTTGAATTTGACTTTTGTAGGCTGAAGGAACATGGACCTAGGTCAAGTTGTGTCAAGGTTGGGTCAGAATCGGGCTCAGATCAAGGCGATCAAGCTTTGGAAGACTGTGAGCCGTCCATTCGGAAGGCAAGTAGATCTGAGCCATCCAGGGCAGATCCGATTGATCCCAGCTGAGGAGAGGTAGATCTGACATTCAGATTGAGATCTGGAAGTTTAGGGTTCAATCAGAGAAGATCCGACCGTTGGATTGAGCCAGGACGATCTCAGCCGTCCATTGCTAAGTATTTAAGCCAAAAATCCCTCAGACCTGCTTCGTCGTCGCGTGTCGCAGCTACTGTTCTTCCAAGTTCTTCATTGTTTTGCGTCTTTCTTCTTCGTTTCTTCAATCGATCGCGCGACCACATCGGATTCTAGCATGGTTTGAGTTCCAGATCATCAGGTTCGTGTCTCCGTGAGATTTCCTGATCAGTTTATCACTGAGAAGAGCTAGGTGAGGGTTTCGCCAGTTCTTGCCAATTTCCGATCGAATCACACTTGTTCTCCATCCTCATCAATCGGATGCAAGTCGGAGGGGTTCTTTGAGTTGCCCTGGTTGTTCTTGAATCATCATCGCACTCCCGTACAGCAAGTACGAAGAGATCGGAGGATTGGTTTCTTGACGGCAAAATCTGAGCTGGGTTGATCACGGAAGCTGAGGATCTGCCGATTTGTCGAGCTAAGGGATTCAAAGCTGTTTCTTGTGTGACAGCAAGAAGGATTCGAACTAAGGGATGAGTCTGGTGCTTAGTTTCTATTAATTTCTGTTTCTGAACTCTGTTCCTCCGTAGTTTAGTTCTGTATCTGTAGATTTTCAGACACTGATCGGTCTGTCGACCGACCCAAGCATCATCTGATCGGTCTATCGACCGATCAGGCTTGCTTCTGATCGGACTGTCGACCGATCAGGTAGTCCAGCTTCAATTTAGCCTCTGTTTTGTTTAGGCCTGACTTGTCTCAAACCTTCCAACTTTGCCGTTAGACACAAATTACTTAAATTTAATTTTAATTCTCAATTTCTCTTAGTTACATTGTCCTTGCACTCAATTTTAGCTTTGAATTCCAATTTTATCCTTTCAAGTTGCATGGTTTAATTGTTACCTAGTTTAAGTGTAGTCCTTGCAATCATGTTTGCTTAGCTCAGTTCATCTTATTACTGTTATTTCTTTCTAAATTGCAAAACAAATCCCCATATTATTCGAAAACCCCAAAACATTTGACGACACACAAATTCGAGCGTGAATCAAACATCCTAAACTAGTCCTTGGAAAAAACACGACTTGAGGCCCCTTTACTACATTTAATTTTGTGAGCTAGGTTTTTTGAATCTATAAATTTCTAAATTTGAGTGCTCATCGTGACACCTGTTTCAGGCTACATCAAATTTTTGACGCCGTTGCCGGGGAATTAACTAGTTGAGTTTGTTTGATTTTTGCTTGCGTGCTTATTGCCATATTTTTTGATCTATTTTACTTGTTTTATTTTTCCATATACATTTGCTACGATTTGTGTTTGTTTTATGACCAGGTCTTCAGGTGGTGATCTTAAGAAACTTGACCGTGAAATTGAGAGGACTTTCAGAGCAAGGAGGAACCAAGGCAGAATTTCAGAGGCTATCGATATTCCTCCTCTTCAGACCATTTCTACTCATTCAGGCACTATTATGGCAGACCACCAAAAGACCATGAAAGAACTGGCAGCACCAGATGACACTTTCCAGTATTCAAGAATTGCTTACCCAGAGCTTACTGGTGACTTTGAGTTGAGATCAAGACTCATCCATTTATTGCCCAAATTTCAAGGACTATCTGGGGAAGATCCAAACAGACATCTGCACGAATTTCACGTAGTCTGCTCCACCATGAAGCCTCAGGGGATTTCAGAAGAAGATATTAAGCGGAGGGCATTCCCATTTTCCTTGACTGGAGCAGCTAAGGATTAGTTCTATAATCTGCTTACTGGGCATGTCTCTAGCTGGATTTCCATGAAAAAGGCATTCCTAGAAAAGTATTTCCCAGCCTCTAGAACAACAATAATCAAAAAAAGTATTTGTGGCATACAGCAAGTAGTGGGAGAGACTCTTTATGACTACTGGGAGAGATTTAACAAGCTCTGCTCTAGTTGCCCACAGCACCAGATCAATGAGTAGCTCCTTATCCAGTACTTCTACGAGAGTCTACTCCAGATGGATAGGACTATGATCGACGCCGCAGCTGGAGGAGCCCTAGTAAACAAAACACCAGATCAATCTAGGGAGTTGATTTCGAACATGGCAGAGAACTCACAGCAGTTTGGGAGTAGAGCTTTGTCCACCAGAGGAGTGAATGAGGTCCAGATGGCTTCTAATGAACAAAGGGATATCAGGAATTCTTTGGTAGAGCTTACATCATTAGTGAAGCAAATGACTCTAAACAATGTGAGCCAAAATCCCAATTTTTCAGTACCTCCACCTTCAAGCCTAGTGATGAGGTTATGTAGTATTTGTTCAAGCCAAGAACACAATTTGGATTCATGTCCTAACCTCTAACAAGATGAAACAATAGTGGCGTTGACTAGAGGACAATTTCAAGCCAAGAACAACCCCTACTCATCCACTTACAATCAGGGTTGGAGGGATCATCCAAATCTGAAGTATGACAACTCTTTTTATCAGCAAAACCCATCACAACAGCCCTATCAGCAGCCCCAACTGAATTTCCAGCAAAATCAGCAAGGGCAGCCACAATTTCAGTAATTTCAGTCACCATTTCAGCAATTCCAGCAACCTTTTCAAGGGAATCAGCAAGGCTTTCAAGGGACTCTGAATTTTCAACAACAATATCAACCATCACAGCAACAATTCCAACCATCACAGCAAGGTTTTCAGCCCTTCAACCAAAACTTTCAGCCCCCAATTCAAAATTTCCAGCCCACTCAATTTTAGCCTTCACCACAATAATTTCCACTTCAAAACTAGAAACTTCAGGGCTATAATTCTTAGCAAGTTCAGCCAAGTTTTCAGCACAATTATCAACCATTTCAGCAGCCATTTCAATCTTACAATCAGCCCCAACAACCCCAATTCCAGAATTCACAGCAGGGTAACAATTTTCAGCAGCTTACCTCATCATTTCAAGGCCAACTGAAGACTTACTCTAATCATGGAGGCTATGGAGGCTCTAGTGGGGTGAATGCTCAACAACAAAGGCTAGAGGAAATGTTACAACAACTCTTGCAACAACAAGGCCAACAGAAAAATGATTCCACCTTACAAAACATCGAGAGACAAATTGGACAATTGGCTAGTGGGATTAACCAAATGCAAGCCCAAGGATCAAGCCAACTACCTTCTCAAGCTACTCCAAATCCAAAGGGGAATGTTAGTGCTATTACTTTGAGGAGTGGAAAGGTGGCTTCAACTCCAAATTATCCAAAGGCTGAAATTTCTGAAAACAGAACAGCAGCTATATTTCCAGCCCCAAACAGCCCTGAAACGTCTCCAAACTCAGTTGGTTTCACCCCTAGTTCGAGCTTAACTCCTTCATCAAGTAATCCTATGATTTTGGCGGAGAATGAAGGAGAAATCAGTGGAAAAGGGGAGTTTACAGTAGCTAGTTTAGTGGGGAAATCAGTTCAAAATTCAGCCCCAAGGATTTCAGCTCAAGAGGAAGAATTGAGGGTTCCTTTGCCCTTTCCCCAGCACAAAACTCAAGCCAGAAAGCAAGTGGAGGAGGAGAAAGCTAAGGAATACAATGGGCTTGTGAAGTTGTTCAGTAAGGTGGAGATTAATGTACCCTTGTTGACCATGATAAAATAGATTCCTAAGTATGCAAAATTCCTCAAAGACTTATGTGTTCACAAGAAGAAGTTGAAGGAGAATGAGTTGGTCAGC
>JAGFNQ010002604.1:505147-541848 GCA_024364735.1 Boesenbergia rotunda | reverse complement strand
CCATACATGTGGTGCCAAGAAATCTGGAGTTACAGTGTGGAAAATGGAACAACGAACTAGTGCCCACCAGAGTTACAGATTCATGGAGAGTATGCATTGACTATAGGAAGCTAAACAAAGTCACGAGGAAAGATCACTTCCCTTTGCCCTTTATTGATCAGATGCTTGAGAGACTGGCAGGGAAGCCCCATTACTGCTTCTTGGATGGGTACTCAGGCTATTTCCAGATCTGCATAGACCCAAAGGATCAGGAGAAGACTACCTTCACTTGTCCTTTCGGCACATTTGCCTCCAGACGCATGCCATTTGGACTCTGCAACGCTCCAGGAACATTTCAACGATGCATGGTAAGTATATTTGGCGAGTTGTTAGAGCATTGTATGGAGATCTTTATGGATGACTTTTCAATTTTTGGCACTTCATTTGATTCATGTTTAGATAACTTGTCTAGGGTTTTGCACAGATGCATTGAGACTAACCTTGTGTTTAATTTCGAAAAATGCCAATTTATGGTAGAGCATGGAATATACTAGGACACATAGTTTCCAGGAGAGGTATTGAGATAGATCCTACAAAAATTAGTGCTATTTTTTCTTTATCTTACCCCGTATGCGTATGGGATGTTCGTGCCTTTCTTGGACACGCAGGGTTATACCGTAGATTCATTAGAGACTTCAGCGATATTGCTCGACCCTTGACAAGACGGTTGCAAAAAGATGTTGATTTTTGTTTTGATGGCAAGTGCAAAGAATCTATTCACAGGCTAAGGGAGGCTCCTACCTCAGCTCCTATCATTAAATCACCTGATTGGAATTTTTCATTTGAATTAATGTGTGATGTATCTAATTTTGCAGTGGGATTTGTTCTTGCACAGAGGGTGGATGGAGCACCTCATGTCATATGCTATGCTTAGATGCCGCCCAAGCAAATTACACCACCACTGAAAAGGAGCTTCTTGTCATTATTTTTGCTTTGGATCGATTTAGATCTTATTTACTGTGCTCACATGTTATTATTTTTTCTGATCATGCAGCTCTGAAATACCTGTTGAAAAAGCCAGATGCTAAGCCTAGATTAATCAGATGAATGCTTCTGCTCCAAGAATTTGACCTAGAGATCAGAGACAGGAGTGGCAAAGAGAACCTAGTTGTAGATCACTTGAGTAGAATTGAGAGAGATGGACCTTCTACCCCTATTGACGATGATTTTAGAGACGAGCATCTTCTTGCGATACATGGAGAGTCGTCTTGGTATGCAGACCTTGTTAACTTTTTAGTAGCACATGTTTTTCCTATACAATTTTCTAAAGCTCAAAAAGATAAACTCAAAAGTGATGCAAAATTCTATGTATGGGATGACCCTTATTTATGGAAGTTTTGTAATGATCAAATAATTAGGAGATACGTACCCGACCATGAGTTTTCTTTTGTCCTTACATTTTGCCATTCATCAGCTTGTGGAGGGCATTTTGGACCCCAAAGAACAGCGAGGAAGGTGTTAGAGTGTGGATTGTATTGACCCACCCTATTTCATGATGCATATCTGTTTTATAAGAATTGTGATAGATGTCAGCGAACTGGGAACATAGGAGCGAGAAATGAGATGCCCCAACACACTATACTTTTCTGTGAGATTTTTGATGTTTGGGGAATAGATTTTATGGGACCTTTTCCTGCATCCTGTGGATACTTGTATATTTTGCTTGCTGTAGATTATGTTTCTAAATGGGTGGAGGTCATTCCCTCCAAGACTAATGATTCGTGTGTTGTTGTTAGCTTTGTCAGGTCACATATTTTCTGCAGGTTTGGAATTTCAAGGGCTATAATAAGTGACCAAGGATCTCATTTTTGCAATAAATACATGAAGGCTCTACTTGGCAAGTATGAGGTTGTGCATAAAGTTTCTACATCTTACCATCCCCAAACAAATGGACAGGCCGAAATTTCTAATAGAGAGATCAAATCAATTTTGGAAAAGACTGTTGGGCCCAATAGAAAAAACTGGAGCAAGAGGCTTGATGATGCACTTTGGGTCTATAGAACGGCATACAAGACCCCCATTGGAATGTCTCCTTACCGCTTAGTGTATGGAAAAGCTTGTCATCTTCCAATGGAAATAGAGCAAAAAGCATATTGGGCGGTAAAGGCTTGTAACTTTGATGCTACCAAGGTGGGAGAAGAGAGAAAACATCAACTCCAAGAACTTGAGGAGATTAGACTAAGCATTTGAGAACTCAAGGATCTACAAAGAAAAGACTAAGATTTTTCATGACAAGCACATCTTGAAGAAAGACTTTCAAATTGGCGACAAGGTTTTATTATACAAGTCAAGGCTCAAATTTATTAAGGGTAAGTTGAGGTCGATATGGGAAGGACCATTTGTTGTGACTAACATTTTCCCTTATGGTGTGCGTGAAATCAAGGATGAAGCCAATAATTTTGTTCGGAAAGTCAATGGCCACCGGCTCAAGAAGTACTTTGAAGAATTAAAGGAGCTAGAGGTGGATGGATTGGACATCAACGACGCTATCTACCCAAATTAAGGGGAGTTTACTTTTCTTGCACTTCAATTTCATTGTATATATCATTTTCATGTTTTCTAGAAGTAAATCTTTCTTTTTGAAGTGAGTTGTGATAATAAATGCTTAGGTAGTATAGATTGAATAAATAGCCATTGTAGATATCATCTTAGTTCTTTTGGTACTTTTTCTTAATGAGTAGAAATAAATGTATCCCTATAGGTTGTCTCCATATCATTTTAGAGTCTCTTAAAAACAAATTAAATTTGCTTGTTAGAACTTAGGATTTGAGCTTATGGATGAAATTCTTGGATGCTTGAGTACTACTTGGAAATGGATTCTAGATTGATGACTTGAGATGAATTATTGCTACATAGTGAGGATTTTGCCTAATTTTTGTGATACTCACGTGTAATTGTGCTTTAGAACTTGCTTAGGTTCTTTCAAAACCATATTTCTATGATTGGACCATATCTATAGAGGCTAATTACTTTGTTTTTCCTTTTCATATCAGTTTTTGGCAATAATCATAGTTGATACATAATCTATTCTATTTTCCTTCTTATTTTTTTCTGCTCTTAACCATACTTCTCCATGGACTTATTTGTTTGGGATGGTTCTTGATGTTACTTTGCCCGAGACGGACAAAAGCTCAAGTGTGGGGGAGGTGGCTATGTTTTGGAAATATTTTGTATCAAGGATGCATTTCAAGAAAAAAAAATTTTGCTGTTGAAGCCAAAAAGGGTGCCAATTTGAATTGAGTTTGGTATCAAGAAGGAGTTGCAAGAAGTGCTTGGAAAGGTAACAATGGAAGCATCTACATGCCTAAGTATTATTCGATATTTCAAGTTTGATGATCGGCTAGCCATTGCAAGGAAGTGAATAAAAAGAAAAAAAAAAGAAGATAAAGGAGAAGAAAAGCTGCTGTGAAAGCAGCTGAAAAAAAAGCAGAAAGAAGAAAAAAAGAAGAAGAAGAATAAATATGAAGCAGCAGGAGATGGGTGAAAATTCTGAAGTAGAGGTTGTGAATAAGAAGCTAGATGGAATTGAGATATGGTATTGAATGAGAGAACCATGGAAGAGTCAGTTTCATATTCGCAATCAGTTTTGGCTACTGATCAAACTCTGATCGGTCCAGTGACCGATCAGGGAGTATCCAGTCCGTTCCAGGGACCGATCAGAGGCAATACAGATTGATCAGGAGTATCCCAATCTGTTCCAGTGACCGATCAGTCAGTGACTGACCGATCCCTGGACCGATCAGTGGAGTTGGCACGGTAGAAAATACAGAATTCAGTCATATTCTTCATCCAAATCCGCTAATACCTACCAGCCACAACTCTGATTTCACCGAGAAGACCATCAAAGAGGGCGAAGTGAATTAGAAACATTCTTGAGCATTCAAGTCTTCCACTTTTCTAAACTTTTCCATTTTTCTATACCTTTATTTCATTTCTTCCTTTTCATATGTCTCTAATTTGTTTGAATAAGCTTTTGTAGATGTGGATCCGAATCAAGAATAGTGGTGGAGAGTAGATAACAAGTAAGCTTATGGTAGTACAAGAACCATGTTGTGTTTGAGTGAGCTCCACTTCACCACACATGTAGAATTTAGGAAGAGAACCACTAAATCATTATTTGAGAGACTTTGTGAGTTTAGTTCATCTCAATCAATCATGAAGGATGAAATTTGCTAAGTTGTTGATTTAAGGATAAATTACTAGTCCATTGAGCTTAGATTTTTGAGAATTAACAATCCTAGGTAATTTATTATCAGTTGTTTCTCAATATGATTGAGAATAATCTAGGGGGGTACATATTTAGTTTGCTTGTGCGAGACACCCAAGTTTAAGTGTGGGGGAGTTGATAAGTACTATTTTGTTGATTATTTCAGGCTCTAAAATCCATGTTTGACCCATAATTTTGTTGGATCGAGAGAACCGATAGAGGGGGGGGTGAATATTGGAAAACGTTTTGATTTAACAAATAGAGAAATTATGCAGCAGAAATTAAAACAACCAACGCAAACACAGATAGTTTTACTTGGTTCGGAGCCTAGGTCGACTCCTACTCCAAGGCCCACGGTCGTTGACCGTTTTCTGCGGGCAATTCTATAAGTTCGCAAAAGGTTTACAAATCAATATTACAATTGCAGTATTGTACACACACAAAGGAAATTGCTCTTCGTTACCGACGTCCGATGTAGATTGACTTTTCAGAGCGGAGGGACGTCGTCGGCTCGAGTTGGGATGTATTCGGAGCAGAGCGCGGGAGCAGAAGAGCGTAGAAGTGTTGGATTGAAGTGTTGTACTGAAGCCTTGGTTCGAGGGTCCTTTTATAGGGCCTGGGGGAGCCCGGGACGTCGGGGGCGCCCCACCACGTGTCATCCGATCCGCCTCGGTCTCAGTCAGCTCTGATCCCTTAATACTAGGTATCAAGCTTTGATCGGGGCGCCCGGAACGCTGGGGGCACCCGGATTGACCGGGTCAAACCTCATCCCTTGGCTTCGCTGGGTCTTGCTTCGGTAGCTTCACTTGGGGGCGCCCGGAGCGCTGGGGGCGCCCGGGAGCAGCGGGGGCGCCTGGGAGCACGAGGGCGCCTGGGAGATGAGCTGTCGAAGCCTGCCTTTATTTTCTGTGTTTTGTGTTCACCTTGGGGGCGCCCGGGACACTACAGGCGCCCTGGTCAGCTGTTGCCTCTTTCCTTTGAGGCTCTCTGAGTTGCAGACACTCGTTCCTTCGGTCCTGCATCCAGGGTTAGTCCAAAACACCACAAAACAATAAGATATTAGTTTATACAGCCTTAGCTGTCTTGGTTCTGACTTTGGGCTTCCAAAATGGAGCCCTAGGTCGAACCGACGCCTACTGTTCCCTTGACGGGGAACGCGTCCTCACCTACTCCTCTCGGGAGAATGTACCTGATGCCAACCGCTCCTCTGGTTGGACTTTTGCCTAGTTGTCCTTTGCCAGGTCTTGGATACCGAGATGTCCTTCGCCCGGTGCCTAGCATTCCTTCGCCAGGTCTTTCGTCCCAAGCTATCCTTCGCCTGGTGCCTAGCAGTCCTTCGCTAGGGCTTTTTACCCTGGCATTCCTTCGCCAGTGCCTAGCAGTCCTTCGCTAGGGCTTTTTACCTTGGTATTCCTTCGCCAGTGCCTAGCAGCCCTTCGCTTGGACTTTTTACCCTGCACACTAGAGTGACATGTTAAATATCAAGTAAGACATAACTTTTGAGCCCTGTTGCCATTATCAAAACTCAGGTTCGACTTGGGTGCTTTCTGCACCAACAATCTCCCCCTTTTTGATTTATGGCAACCCTGGTTCAAAAGGTTAAGTTTAATCAAGGCATACAAAAATTTCCTTTGTTCCCTCTCCCTGGAAGGAATCTCCCCCTAGATTTTTCAAAAATTCGTGGGGTTTTCGATACTAAGTTCCAAGTTTGAAGTTTGGATTTTTTTACTTAAAAAAATTATACTTGTAGAGAATTTCTGAGTTCAATTACTTAGAAAATTTTGAAAGCTTAAGTTTATTTAGACAAATTTGAAAATTTAAGTTTAAGAAGGATTTTAAAACTTTAGTTTGAGTACCATCAATTTTAGAGTTTAGGTTTATGGTTCAATCAGAGAAGATCCAACCGTTGGATTAAACCAAGATAATCTCAGTCGTCCATTGCTAAGTATTTAATCAAAAATCCCTCAAATTTCTCGGTCGTCGCATGTCGCAGCCAGTTCTTTGTGTTCTTTGCGTTTTCTTCCTCATTTCTTCATCCGATTGCGCAGCCACATCGGATTCGACTTTTGTTTGAGTTCCAAATCATCAAGTTCGCGTCTCCACAAGGTTTTCTGATCAAATCGTCGCTGAGAAGAGCTAGGTGAGGGTTTCGCCAGTTCTGCCATTCTCGGATCGATTCATACTTGTACTCCCTTCTTCATCAATCGGAGTAAGTCGGAGGGGTCCTTTGAGGTGCTCTGATTGTTCTTGAGCCATCATCACGCTCCCACACGTCAAGTACAAGGAGATTTGAAGACTGGATCTCTTGTCGGCAGAATTTGACGTGAAATTGATTGCGGAGGCTAGAGTATGTTGATTTGTCAAGCTAAGGGGTTCGAAGCTGTTTCTTGTGTGACAGCAAGAAGGATTCAAACTAAGGGATGAGTCCGATGTTTAGTTTCTGTTAATTCTTGTTTTTGAATTCTGTTCTTCGCAGTTTAGTTCTGTATCTGTAGATTTACAGGCACTGATCGGTCTGTCGACCGACCCAAGCACCATCTGAACGGTCTGTCGGCCGATCAGGGTTGCTTCTGATCAGTCTGTCGACCGATCAGGTAGTCCAGCTTCAGTTTAACCTCTGTTTTGTTTTAGCTTGATTTGTTGTAGTTTTTCCAACATTGCCGTTAGACACAAACGAACTAAATTCAATTTTGATTCTAGAATTCCTTTAATTACAGCTTCCTTACACATCGATTTTAGTTGTGAATTCCTAGTTATCAATTCAAGTTGCATGCTTAGTTGTCAATTAGTTTAAGCGTAGTCTTTGCAATATTATTCGTTAGCTAAGTTCACCTTTTTACTGTTATTTCCTTCTAAATTGCAAAACAACCCTCCATATTAATCGAAAACCCCAAAACATTTGACGACACATAAATTCGTGCTTGACTCAAACATCCTGAACTAGTCCTTGGAAAAAAACACGACCTAAGGCCCCTCTACTACGTTTCTATCTTGTTAGCCAAAGGGTTTTCAGCTTTATAAATTTCTAAATTTGAGACCCACATTCGTGACATCTATTCTGGGTCCATCAAGGCTCCAGGAGGAAGTGTGCGGCACTTCGAAGTTCCAGATCGGCCGAGTCTATGACCCTTTGTTTGGTTTGAATTTATGCTTCTGCATTTACTTTTCTTAATATTTTGATTGAAAATTCTGCACTGTAAGACGGGTTTCTCCGCCTCCAAAAAGTCTAGAAAAGAGACCATTAGTGGACGGGTGTTTCCCGTGCTTAAGCCTTGGATGTACTGACCCTGGGGGGTTGGGAATCAAGTAAATCCCATGTGTACAAGTGTCTTTCATTTTCGTTCTTTATTATTTCCGCTGCACACTAACACTTTGCTAGAACGATCAAAAGACATGCATTCCGATGAATTTTTAACGAGTCGATATTCACCCCCCCTCTATCGACGGCACCCGGTCCCCACAAGAAGAAGGGAAAAGGTGAAGACTTGGTGGCTTTGGTGACTTCAGTTCATGGTAGATCGTCGTCCACACGACATCCAAGAACAGAGGGTCATACAGTAGAAGATCACGAGGGAAACGGGAAGGTATAACTTCTCCCATGGCTCTTTGATCTTATTATTTCATGTAATTGTTTAAATACATGGTGTTAATTAATTGTGATAATTAATTGTCTGATGATAAACACAAAAACCGGTGATCGACTCATCGTCTATTCCATGACTAATTGGTTAGGCGAGTTCCAAGGCTTGAACAACAAGCTTGGTCAAGTAGTAACTCGAATCAATTAGTACGACGATGAGATGGTCGTTTGGGAAATAGGTCTCCATTCGGATTGAAAAATTTTAATCCGTAGACATGGAGACGTTTCTCATGAGCGACCCGGTATTCGCCTTGGAAATCCAATAAGGCAGAACCAACAGTATTGTCCAGTTCTGAGGAGGACATCCCGGGGCCTTCGACATTGCCTCAAGGGGCACCTGCCATCCACCCCGTCTCCCACTCCAGCGATGTCATTATTGGATCGATAAAAGACGATAGAGGGGGGGGGTGAATATCGTGAAACCGTTTTCGGATAAAACTAAGAGAATACGCAGCGGAATTAAAACAACTAAGAGAACACATTCTCACCTACTCCTCTCAAGAGAGTTTACCTTTTGCCAACCGGCTCCTTCGATTGGACTTTTGCCCAGCAGCCCTTCGCCAGGTGCCTAGTAGCCCTTAGTTAGGTCTTCAATGCCTAATAGCCCTTCGCTAGGTGGCTAGCAATCCTTCGCCAGGTCTTCAACTCCTAGCATCCCTTCGCTTGGTGCCTAGCAGTCCTTCGCCAGGTCTTCAACTCCTAGCAACCCTTCGCTATGTGCCTAGCAGTCCTTCGCTAGGTCTTCAACTCCTAGCAGCCCTTCGCTAGGTGCTTAGCAGTCCTTCGCCAGGTCTTCAATGCCTAGCAACCCTTCGCTAGGACTTCTTTCTGCACACTCAGTGAACACATTAGACCAACATAACATCTTAACTCTTGAACCCCTTTGCCATTATCAAAACCCAGGTTCGACTCAGGTGCTGCCTGCACCAACAATCTCCCCCTTTTTGATTTATGACAACCCTGGTTTAAAAAGTTAAGTTACACATAAAGCAGGTAAAATGCCAAATTCCTCCCCCTGGAAGGAATCCCCCCTAGGTTTTTCAAAAGTTCGTGGGGTTTGAAAAAGTTTCTAAGTCTAAAAGGGAAACAGTTTTTCAATACTTAGAAAATTTTCAAAAAGTTTTAAGTTAGAAAATATTTTCCAAACAATATTTTGAGTTTTAAAAGAATTTTCCAACCTCTTTAGCACTTTAGAAAGTTTTCAAGGAAATTTTGAACTTAATACTTGGAAACTTTTCTATCAAAGAAATTTAAAGTAAGTACTTAGAGGAATTTCGAAAATAGTTTAAGTCAAGTACTTAGAAGATTTTAAAAGCAAAATTAAGTCAAGTGCTTTGACTAAAGTTTTGAAAATAATTTAAGTCAAGTACTTAGAAGATTTTAAAAGCAAAATTTAAGTCAAGTACTTAGACTTAATTTTTGAAAATAATTTAAGTCAGGTACTTAGAAGATTTTAAAAGCAATTTAAGTCAAGTGCTTAGAAGATTTTAAAAGCAATTTAAGTCAAGTGCTTAGACTTAATTTTTGAAAATAATTTTTGAAAAACAAAAGGCAATTGACTTAATGAATTTTACTTTTTGAAAAAGGAGATAAAGTTTTGAAAGTTGAAAAAAAATTTAAAAACCTTCTTTTCCCTCCTTTCCAATCTCTCCCCCTTTGCCATATATCAAAAAAATAATATAGCAAAAACATGCTTAGTAATAGAAGTAAGGTGATGTACTGAACCAATTCAAAGTATAAACTGGATCAAATCAATTTGAATTTTCTCTTTCGGGTCCTGTCTAACCCAATTAGCTATTTACCGACTGTTATAAACAGTAGCTATCGCTAGGGTTAGTCAAGTTAAGTGATCTGTTCAAGTTAGATTTTCTAAGCTTGACACTTAACCTGATTACTGTTTAATTGGTATTTAGTGCCCCAATTACTGCAGATGCACTGACTTAAAGCATCTTGAATCAAGGGAAAGACCTAAGCATCTCAACCCATTCTAGGTTATCAATCAAAAGTACCCTAAGGTGCTTATGAGATGCTGGCTTCTAGATCTATAGGTGCATGCAGTTCTAGGGTTAGGGCCTAGGCTATATCCATTTTGTGAAAAAGCCCTAGTTTTTGAAGGGGGTAATTTTATTAAAAAAACTAAGTTGAAAAAAAAATCATTTTAAATAACAAAATAAGATAAAGATATGATTTTGCAAAAAATAAAATAGTTTTTGAAAAATATAATTAGAGTAGCCCTATTCTACCAAGCACAACCTTAACTGCCTTCTTAGTGAGCTGAACTCAGACTCAGGTAGGGGTTTGGTGAATATGCCAGCTAGGTTAGATTTTGAGTCTACATGATTAAGGACTATCTCACCCCTAGCTACATGATCTCTTACAAAGTGGTGTTTGACTTCTAGATGTTTAGTTCTAGAGTGTTGAATTGGGTTTTTAGTTAAATTAATTGAGCTTATATTATCAATGTAGACCTGAGTTTGACTATAGTTAAGCTGGAAGTCTTTAAGAGTGTGCATCATCCATAGGAGTTGTGATACACACTCTCCTAAAGCAACATACTCAGCTTCAGTAGTGGATAGTGCTACATAGTGTTGCTTTCTGCTACACCAACTTACTAGACTATTTCCTAAAAGTTGGCAGCTTCCACTTGTACTTTTTCTATCTAGTTTACAACCAGCATAGTCAGAATCCAAGTATCCTGACAAGTCAAAAGTTGAGGTCCTAGGATACCAAATCCTTACATTTAGGGTGCCCTTAATGTATCTTAGTATTCTTTTTAGGGCTACTAAGTGTGTTTCCTTAGCACAGGTTTGGTATCTAGCACATATTCCTACAGCAAAAATGATATCAGGTCTGCTGGCTGTAAGGTAATGTAGACTTCCAATCATACTCCTATATAATTTAAGTTCTACTACTTTACCATCACGGTCACTATCTATTTTTACATTTGTGGCCATAGGGGTACTTATGCTTTTGGAGTTGTCCATTTTGAATTTCTTTATTAACTCCTTAGCATATTTGGATTGATGGACATAATTTCCATCCCTAGTTTGCTTAATTTGTAACCCTAGAAAGAAGTTGAGCTCACCAACTAAACTCATTTCGAATTCATTTTCTATTATTTTAACAAATTCTTTTAAGAAATTTGAGTTGGTAGATCCAAAAATTATATCATCAACGTAGATTTGGGCAATAAAGATTTCTTTTTTTTAAGGTCTTAATAAATAGGGTTGAGTCAATTTGTCCCTGGTTAAATTCCTTAGAAATGAGGTAGGTTGATAGACGTTCATACCAGGCCCTAGGTACTTATTTTAGTCCATATAGTGCCTTATTGAGTTTGTAAACATGGTCAGGTTTTTCTAAGTCCTCAAAACTGGGGGTTGTCCTACATAGACTTCTTCCTTAATAAATCCATTTAGAAAAGTTGACTTTACATCCATTTGGTAGAGTTTAAATCCCTTATGGGCTGCAAAGGCTAGTAATATCCTAATGGACTCAAGTCTGGCTACTGGGGAATAGGTTTCATCATAGTCTAACCCTTCGCCTTGGCTGAACCCTTTGGCTACTAAGCAGGCTTTATTTCTAACTATTTCTCCTAGATCATTTAGCTTATTCCTAAGAACACACTTAGTGTCAATAATGGATTTGCCCTCAGGTTTAGGTACTAGTTCCCAGACTTGGTTCCTTTCAAATTCGGCTAACTCCTCTTGCATTGCTATGATCCAATCAGGATCAAGTAAGGTTTCCTCTATAGTCTTAGGTTTAATTTTTGAAATCAATGCAATCTGACTAAGATTTCTATACGAAGACCTAGTTCTGACTCCTAAGGTTGGATCACCAACAATTTGATCATTTGGGTGACTGAGTCTAGGTTTTTTGGTTTTTCTAGAACTTGGTTCAGCCTCAGGTCCGGCTGGAAGATTTGGTTCAGTATTTGGTTCAACTACCTGGGTTGGTTCAATTATTGGTTCAATTGACTCAATAGTTGATTTAATAGTTAGTTCATTTAGGGGTTCAATTAGTGGTTCAACAATTGGTTCATTATCTTCGTGTTTACTATTTGATGGATTTAGATCTGGATTATTAGATTTTGAATTAATTTCCTCATCAAATATTAGATTTGTTGTTTCTTCAATTTTGTTAGTTTGTTTGTTGTAAACCCTATATGCCCTACTTGTTTTTGAATATCCTAAGAAGACCCCTGAGGTTGACTTAGATTGGAATTTACCTAGATAGTCCTTGGTGTTTAGAATATGGACTTTGCATTTAAAGACCTTTAGGTAATGTAGGTTTGAAAGTCTATAGTAGTATAATTCATAAGGTGTTTTATTATGTCGTTTGTTAATTAGGACCCTATTTTGGATATAGCAAACCGTACTTATTGCTTCTGCCCAAAATTGGTTAGCTAGGTTGAATTCATTGAGCATAGCCCTAGCGGCTTCCTGTAGGGTTCTATTTTTCCGTTCGACTATCCCATTTTGCTGGGGGATTCTAGGACACGAAAATTCGTGTATATACCCATTTATTCTACAAAATCCCTCGAACCGTTGATTCTCAAATTCTCCCCCGTGATCACTCTTAAGCCTTTTGATTTTGGTATCATTTTAATTTTCAATTAACTTACAAAAATCACTAAATAGGTTTAGGGTTTCATCTTTGGTCTTTAGGAACCTAACCCAAGTAAACCTACAGTAATCATCAACAATTACTAAGCAGTACTGGTTTCCTCTTAGTGACTTGGCTCCATGTGAATCAAATAGGTCAAGGTGCAGGAGCTCAAGTGTGGTTTGAGTTAGATCTGATTGAATTAGTCTGTGATTAGACCTGGTTTGTTTACCTTGGTTACATGATTCACATATTATATTTTCATGGTTCTTAATTTTAGGTATTCCTTTAATTAGGCCAAGTTGGGTGATTTTTGAAATTAATGTCAGATTAGTGTAACCTAATCTCCTATGCCAGAGGTTTGATTCTTCTAACTGAGTTAACATGCATTTAGGTACTAAGGGTAGGTTTATAGTGTAATCATTATTTTTCCTAGTGCCCTTAAGCATGATTTCTGAGTCTTGCAAGTTTCTAATCAGGCAGTTAGAGTTGGTAAAGGTAATTACATAGCCAATATCACACAATTGACTTATGCTAAGCAAGTTGAATTTGAAGTTTTCAAGCAAAAGTACCTTTTAAATGACAAAATCAGATTTGAGTTCAATGTTACCTGACCCAATCACTTTGAGTGTAGCATTGCTGCCAAATACTATTGAGCCTAGGTTCTTGAACTTGAGTTTGGTGAATTTCAATTTATCCTCAGACATGTGTCTGGAGCACCTGCTATCCAACATCCATTGGTCCAAATCTTTATGTTCCTACACATAAAGAGTTTTCTTGATTTAGATCCAATTAGAATTAAGGATAGCTTAAATTGATTTTTACAACCTAGTCTGTCTCACCCAATCTAAAATTGTCAATCACATTAACTTATGGGTTTTTGTGAGGCAGGTCTAAGAGTTTTATTTTGAAAGATTATGATTAATTTTGAAAAGTTAAATTAATTTTGAAAAAAATTAGTTTTGAATTTATTTTGAAAAAGAATATTTGAATCTAAGATTAACTGAAAATTTGTGTTAGATTCGAATTTGACAAAGAGTAAATTGAATTTGAATTTCAAAAATTGGCTTCCAGGTCTTGGCGAGGCACAAGGCCTTCTTTGGCCGTAGCCTTATTGGATCATCAACTCTTTCCTTGATAAAGCCTTTTAGTGAAATTTTATTTTCAAGGTTACTTTTTGAGGAATTCTGATCTAACTAGCTTGGGTCTTGGATCGGTAGCTTCGGCTAGTTTCACCAGTCTAAAGAGACCAAGTATTATATACTTGACCTTATTAGAAAAGGCTTCCCTAACGTACTATCATCTCACCGCCACCCAATACTAAGTTGTTCAAATTTCAGTTAATTGGTTTAGTCCTTAGTCTAACCAGTCCTAGGTCTAAGTATGATAAATTATAGAAAATAAATAGACAAGCAATCATGCAATTTAAAACAAGAAAAGAAATTCATTTAACTATAAAAATGATTTTTAAGTTGGCTCCCCCTGGACTAAAGCCACGGTAATAATTAGGCAAGATATGAATTTTGTCCTTAGGGATCCAATACTGATTTGGTCCAAATTGGTTGTTCAGGCACAGTTTGGGTACCCATGCCTAAATTTTGGGTCTAGACTGATTCAGTAGAGCATAATATGACCTTTGTATAGCCTTGGTTCGATACCCTTATCCAGATCGATTTAGAATGGACTTTTGTTTTCCAAGAATCATGTGAAGACCCTTGGAACCCGATGTGAAACGTTCCAAGACTGCTCTAAGGTCCTTTACTTGAGTTTTCAAGAAGGAGTTCTCTTTCTCAAGTTTTTCAACTTGAGTAGAAGCTCCTTCTTGAACCTTCTCAGTTAAGGATCTAGAGTCAGCTCCCTCTTTCAGGAGTTTTACTTCCTGTCGGAGGGATTCGACTCGGATTTTGGCTTTCGCCAAGTCGCGAGAAAGGTAAGCAATTAATTCTGATAATTGAACTTTAGAAAATCCACTTACAGTGATTTTGCCGTCCTCCGAAAATGTAAGCTTCCCGTCGTCCAGCTCCGATTCTGATTCGGTCTCTATTTCTTCCGAAGAAGTCAAGGCGAGAAGGTTCGACTATGGGGCCTCTTCTTCTTCGTCAGAGGAAGACTTGTCCCACGTTGCTTGAAGGGCCTTCGTCCTTCTTATCTTCTTTGTCTCCTTCAGATTGGGGCATTCCGTCTTGTAATAACTCTTATTTTTACATTCGTAGCAGATCACATTTGGTTTGGTCTTTTCATTTGAAGGTTCAGCTGGCTCTTCCTTTCTTCGGCTGGCTTTCCTTTTGTTGGTCTGATTTTTCAACTTCTTGTAGTAGTCCCACGCAAGCCGAACCAGCTTGGGTCGATCCCCTTCGCTGTCTTCTGAGTCTGAGTCTGAGTCAGACTCGGGTGTAGGTTGAGGCTTCTTTTTGACCATCTTTCCTGTTTTACCTGCAACAAAAGCAATGTCATTCTCGGCCAGGGTGCAGTTAGTCTGCTCATGTAATTCAAGTTCAAAAAACAACTCATCTAATTTGATTTTAGAGAGGTCCTTTGAAACTTTGTACGCATCTACCATAGATGCCCACAAAGTGTTTCTTGGGAAAGCGTTAAGGGTGTACCTGATCAGGTCACGGTTTTCTACCTTGTGACCAATTGAGTGTAGACCGTTCATTAGCTCCTGAATTCTGGTGTGGAGCTGGGCTGCAGATTCGTTGTCGTTCATCTTGATTGTGTATAGCTTGTTTAGTAGTAGGTCCCTCTTGCTGATTCGGGTGTCAGAGGTTTCTTCGTGTAACTCAATTAACATATTCCAGAGTTCCTTTACACTGTTGAATGGTCCCACCCAGTTCAGCTCTTCTTTGGTTAGGCCGCATTGGAGTGTCTGAGTCGCTTTAGCATCAGCCTTGATCTTTCTTTTCAGCGCGGTATCCCATTTTGTGTAAGGTTGTGCGACTCCTTCAGCTTTTTTTGGGATTTCCAGACCAGATTGGATTATTATCCACATGTCCACCTGAGTTTTCAGGTGGACTTCCATCCGATTCTTCCAGTAGGAGAAGTCCTCCCCACTGAAGAGTGGTGATCTGGCTGTACTGAACCCCTCTTACATGGTCATTTTGGAATTACTAAAATGACACAAAAAACAAAAATTGTCCAAGACTTGGTCTTGGTTTAGTAGTGCAGGAATAAGATTAACAAAAATTATCGAGTGGTGTTGCACCAACCTCGATTAACGATAAAAATTCGATTGAAAAAGAAATTAAAAATTTTGAAAAAAATCCGAAAAAATCCCAAATTGGTGGTTGCACTAAATTTGAGCTTCCCCGCTCTGATAGCACTTGTTGGATCGATAAAACACGATAGAGGGGGGGGTGAATATCATGAAACTATTTTCGGATAAAACTAAGAGAATACACAGTGGAATTAAAACAAAACTCACAGAGAACACATGTACTTTTACTTGGTTTAGAGTCGTGTCGACTCCTACTCCAAGGCCCACGGTCCTTGACCGTTTACTGCGGGCAATTCTATATTTGCGCAAAAGTTTACAGAGTTTGATACATAATTATTGCAGTAAATAAACAAGTGTGCTTTTCATTATCGATGCCCGGTGTAGATTGTACTTCGGAGTAGAGGGTTGTCGTCGGCGCTAGAATCTCGAGATCAGAGTTTTCCGGAGTAGAGCGCTTGAACGAAGAGCTTAGAGGCGTTGGAAAATTGTTGTTTGAAGCCTTAGGGTCGAGCCCCTTTTATAGTGCTCCTGAGGGCGCCTGGGACGTCGGGGGCGCCTGACTCGTGCCTTCGGATCCAAGAAACTTCATCCGCAGCTCGGTCAGCGCTTATCCCTTCAGAATCGGCCTCAAAGCTGACGGGGGCGCCCGGGACGTTAGGGGCGCCCTGGTTGACATGGTCCGCTGGCTTCATGCTGATTTTGCTTCGATTACAAGTTTTGCTTTGACCTTGGGCGCCCGGGGCCTCCGGGGCGCCCTGCTCACTGCAGTTTCGAAGCAACTCTTGCTTCCTTGTTTTTCCTTCGACCTTGGGGTGCCCTGGACCTCCCGGGCGCCCAGCCCAGCTGCCTGCCCCTCTCCTTTGGGGCGTTCTGAGCCGCAGAAATACATTCCCTTGGTCCCTGCATTCAAGGTTAATTCCAAAAACAACAAATCATGAATATTAGTGATTTTTTACAGCCGTGGTTGTCTTGGTTCTGACTTCAGGTCTCCCAAATGGAACCCTAGGTTGAACCGACGCCTACTGTTCCCTCGACGGGGAATGCGCCCTCACCTACTCCTCTCAGGAGAGTTTACGTTTTGTCAACTGGCTCCTCCGATTGGACTTTTGCCCAATAGCCCTTCGCCAGGTGCCTAGCAGCCCTTAGCTAGGTCTTCAATGCCTAGCAGCCCTTCGCTAGGTGCCAAGCAATCCTTCGCCAGGTCTTCAACTCCTAGCAGTCCTTCGCTAGGTGCCTAGCTGTCCTTCGCCAGGTCTTCAACTCCTAGCAGCCCTTCGCTAGGTGCCTAGCAGTCCTTCGCCAGGTCTTCTACTCCTAGCAGCCCTTCGCTAGGTGCCTAGCAGTCCTTCGCCAGGTCTTCAACGCCTAGCAGCCCTTCGCTAGGACCTCTTTCTGCACACTCAGTGAACACATTAGACCAACATAACATCTTAACTCTTGAACCCCTTTGCCATTGTCAAAACCCAAGTTCGACTCAGGTGTTGCCTGCACCAACAGTCATTTCCCCCAGGAGTCAGGGTGAAGAGCCGAGGAGCCGAGAGGATGCAAGAGGGAGAATCTCCAGTGTCAAGACTGCACCCCTCGCCCATCTGTACGAATCACTGCTAAAGGTAAAAAGGTCTTGTTCTATGTCACAAGCTTTCTCCTTTTTAATTCCTATTTTTCACCATGGCAGGCTACTCACGAATGCCTCAACACGGGTAGTCAGTTATACTCCCGACGAGGGACCGATGCCCTGCTCCAATGAACAGTCTAATTGGAGGCCGAGGTTTTCCGAGCCCCCGAGGAGGGTTTACTGTAGGCAGAGGTCAGCTGGAGCATACGGGCTAAGGTAGAGCACTATCTTGACTCCTTGCTGACCTCCCAATCTTCACTCCACGTCACGAACTACCCGGTGGTCTTCCTAAGCAAGGCAACGAAAACTCTTATTGATGAGGTGGACCACCAGGTGGAGGGGAGGAAGCAGGCCAAGGAGAGGGAGGCTAAGTTGGCCAAAAATCTCCGCCAGTTGCAGGGCAACTTGGAGCAAGCCCTGACACAACTCCGAGAGTGCGTGATGCAGCTCCAAGAGATAAAGGCGTCCAAGGACCAGCACTCATCTGAGGCTACGAGGCTGAGGACGAGCCGGGATGCAGCTGTAAACAAACTTCAACGGTACAAAGTTGATGAAGTCCTGGCGAGCAGAAATAGAGGCATCATTCAAAGCGAAATTCCTCCAGTCGAATGAATTTGGTGACCTCCTAGCGAGCCAAGTGTTGTACCGTTTGAAGCAAGGCTTCAATGGGCCGGTCCAACAGCTCAAGCAAGCGGGAGCGTTGAGGATGGATGCCGACCTCAGTTTCCTCAGTGTTAGTCGGGTCTGGGATGAGTTGCCCCCTAAAGAAAAGGAGTTGTAGATGTAATTCTATTTTTGTATACTCTTCCACTTTGAATGAAACATTTGTGTTCCATTGTCCTTTGTCGCATGGTTATGCCCTTATTTCTGAGTATTTGTACATATGTCTCCCATTTGTACCTTCTTCTGTACCTTAAGCTTGCTTTGTGCCATCCCGAGTAGCTTCTATCCCGCCCAAGGTAGCCTCTTCCAAATAGTCCTTTGAAGTGCAAAGTGGATAAGCAGTAGCTCTACTAGGAGATGGAGTCGTGCTCCCCATATTAGAAAGACTCGAGAGGAGCGCCCCCCTGAGAGGAAGGAAATGTAGCCAACATTCTTCAGCTCCCCTTCCTGTACTTTGGCTTTTGATCGTTTGTTAGTGAAAGAATTTCATTCATCATTAACATATCACTGTCGTCTTGCAGTTTACACTCCTTTACCACCTTATCGGTCAGGCCTACTCGCCTCGGGCATCCGCAGCACCACGAGATAGTAGGGCCTTTTCAGCTCCGGGTCGGGCATCCGCAGCACCACGACCAGACCTACTCACCTCGGGCATCCGCAGCACCACTAGGCAGTAGGGTTTTTGCAGCTCCAGGTCGGGCATCTGCAGTGCCTCGACCAGGCCTACTCACCTCGGACATCCGAAACGCCAGGAGGTAGTAGGGTTTTTGCAGCTCCTGGTCGGGCATCCGCAGCACCTTGATGAAACCTACTCACCTCGGGCATCCACAACACCACGAGGTAGTAGGGTTTTTGCAGCTCCTGGTCAGGCATCCGCAACACCTTGACGAAACCTACTGACCTCGGGCATCCACAGCACCATGAGGTAGTAGGGTTTTTGCAACTCCTGGTCGGGTATCCGCAGCACCTCGACCAGGCCTACTCACCTCGAGCATCCGCAGCACCATAAGGTAGTCAGGTTTTTGCAGCTCCTAGTCAGGCATCCGCAGCATCTCGACCAGGCCTACTCACCTCGGGCATTCCTAACACCAGGAGCTAGTAGGGTTTTTACAGCTCCTGGTCGAGCATCCACAGCACTAGGAGGTAGTAGGGTTTTTGCAGCTCTTGGTCGAGCATCCGTAGCTCCTCGACCAGGCCTACTCACCTAGGGCATCCGCAACACCTGATGTAATAAGATTTTTACTGCTCCTGATTGGGCATCCATAGCATCTCAACCAGGCCTACTCACCTTGGGCCTCCGCAGCACCACGAGGCAGTAGGATTTTTGCAGCTCCTGGTTAGGCATCCGCAGCACTTCACCCAGGCCTACTCACCTCGGGCATCCGTAGCACCATGAGGCAGTAGGATTTTTGTAGCTCCTGGTCGGGCATCCGTAGCACCTCTATCAGGCCTAGTCACCTCGGGCATCCGCAGCACCATGAGGTAGTAGGGTTTTTGCAGCTCTTGGTCGGGCATCCGCAGCACCTCGACCAAGCCTACTCACCTCAAGCATCCGCAAAACCATGAGGTAGTAGCGTTTTTGCAGCTCCTGGTCGGGCATCCGCAGCACCTCAACCATGCTTACTCACCTCGGGCATCTATAACACCATGAGATAGTAGGTTTTTTAGACAATTGCATTGGCTCTTTAGGGTGAGACATCTTGTTCATTTCATGCTTTACACTGTAAGGCTGCAGAATTCATAAACAAGTGCATATTGTATCTCACGAATCTCACCAGAGTACGGTATGGTTGGAGATAATTGGCATGCCACGACCTCTCAAGCCTCTTGCCCTTGTAGTCTTGTAGATAGTAGCTACCCCCGAATAGCTTTCTGATGACAATGTAAGGTCCGCGCCATTGCGGTTCGAGTTTCCTGGGCTCACCTACTTGCTTAATTCATTTCCAGACCTTCTCCCTGACTTGAAAGGTTTGAGTGATTACTTGGCGATTGTATGTTTGCTGTATGCGCTGCCTGTATGCTAATAGCCGATTAACCGCTTTGTCTCGTACCTCTGACACAAGATACAGGTCGATCAGCCGCTCCTAATCATTTTTCTCCTTGTTGTAGTGCCACTGTCGGGTTGACTCTTCATCGACCTCCATCGGGATTACCGCCTCTATGTCATACACCAGATTGAAAGGACTCTGTCCTGTTCCTTCCCTGGGAGTTGTGCGGTAGGACCATAGAATACTCGGGAGCTCTTCTACTCAGCTACCTCCGACGTGATTCAGCTTTATCTTGAGCCCCCTGATAATCTCCTAGTTGACGACTTCTTCTTAGCCATTGTCCTGGGGGTAGGCAATTGAAGTGAAGGCTTAGCGAATGCCTAGCCCTTCACACTATTCCTTGAGTTTGCGCCCGACAAACTGTCTGCCATTGTCTAACACCAACTTGTGAGGGATGTCATATCTGCAGACGATGTCCTTCCATAGAATTTTCATCACTACAGCCTCCGTGATGTGCGCAAGAGTCTCAGCTTCCACCCATTTAGAGAAATAGTCCATCAAGACCAGCAAAAACTTCTCCTATTGGGGTCCGATTGGAAAGGGACCCACAATGTGTTGGGACCGGGTGCATGTTGACATGGATACGGGTTCGTAATTTAAAAAAAATAATTACGTGCAGCAGAAAAATTACTATAAATAATTTCTCAAATTATTTTAACCACGTATCTAGCATGCAACCTTATGATGTGTGGACATGATTATAAATTAAAATTTTACAGAAAGTAAACTAATTTACTCAATACCTCGCGTAACTCGAAGTAAGGGACGAGATCCAACCGTAGCGTCCCTTGGAAGCTCCGCCTCTATTCGCGTCCACGCCGAGTTCTCTTCGGGATGACTTCGCAAAGCCACGAGTTTCGTGCCGACAAGAACTACTAGATTCTCCAAAGGCACGACAAGAATATCAAGAGAGAGAGATGGAAACTAACCACCAAGTAACGGAATCAAGATTCCGGGGGAAGGAAGGAGTTGCGACCCGCTTCTTCTTCTTCTTCGGCACCTTCTTGGTGGATGTGGCTCACGACAACTAGAAGGGAGGGCAGCCGGCCCTAGGAGAGGGAGAGGGTAGCCGGCCCTAGAGGGAGAGGGAGAAAAGGAGAGGAAGAGAGGCTAGGTAAGAATCCTTGATCTCTTGAATTAATTTCCAAGCCTTGCCTTGGTGCCTTTATATAGTAGCCTCTTTATCGCCAAGTCTCCTTTTAACGGAATTCATAAGAAATTTATCTTATAAATTTTTCTATGAATTATTCCGTTATGCCAAGTTTTTATTATAACTTAATTTATAATAAAAACAACCATGTCTCCCCTTTTATTATGGAATAAATTTATACAAATTTTTCTTATCATGGAAAAATAAATTCATAATTGATTTTATAAAATAAACCAATCCATGGTTCATTTTAATTTTCATAAAAAGAATAAATTTCTATAAATTTCTTTATATAAATTTCTTTATATAAAATTTCTTTTATATAAATTTATTTATATAAATTTCTTTATCCATAATTTCATAAAACAAATCACGCTCGATTTATTTTATAATTTAAACCAAACAATTTGGTTTTCCCTCTTCCTTGTGGCCGGCCAAACCAAAGAGGGTGGGCATTCTCTTTGGCCGGCCAAATCAATGCCATTACCTTACGAATTAAACTCATTTAATTCGTCCAATAAGCCTTCAAAAGACTTAGCCATTTTAAGCTTCCGATGCGTCTCTGATAAATTCAGATTCGACTTATCTCTCTTGATCGGAAAATCTAATTTTCAACTCGTTTTAAATCCCTCGGATTACTCGTAGTGCGTGTGACTAAATAGGCTTTCGATTTATGTTGGTCGTCTATAATTCATCAATTATAGAACGATCATGAGTGGCACCTAGTAGTACATCATGATCCCCAATTAATCGAAAGATCAACGGTTGACCTCAGAAATTATTCTGAAACCCTTCAGCAGCTCTAATGAATCGTGCCTTATTCCCTTCACCATCTTATACCCACTTGGTTCAGGACATGGTCTGTGTGTGTCAGTCCCCACTAGGCTGACTACGTCACACCTAGCCCAAGTAACGTTCTCTCGTCCTTTGGATTCTAATTACTCTCATGTATTTAAGAGACTCATACTCTAAACATGTCATGCTCTGGCCAGAGGCTTTAAGTAACAATCCGACGATAGGCCTTGGGTATACATCTCCTCGCAAGGAGTGGTGAATCCTTTGTAGGCTGTTCAAACATCTTCGGGCACATCGGCTTATACCCAACCATCCTGGGTCCACACCTCCTTGGAGATGCTTGCTTAAGATGTTAAAGTATAAGTCTCCATGACCAAGATGACTTGAACACCGCAAGTCAAAGGAACATCGCACTTAAGCTGCAGTATGATCTTCACTGACATGTCTATTTGTAGACTACCATGTGAAGTTTTACAGCCAGTCACTCCAATGAACTAGTTCCCTTAACTAGCATTCATGTTTATCTCCGGACATCCCAATGTCACCAGCCAGTGAGAATCAGCTGATTAGAGAATAACACATGCTAGTCTCAACAGAATTGATAGTGTCCGTATTTATCAATTCATCGACTAGGGACAATTTCAATACTTCACAATTGCACATGTAGAGATAATCACTAGTTGTGAATTCATCACAAATTCTCTCATGCTGTGAATTTGTATTGCGGACATTCAGTAAATGAGTTTAAGATCCCAATCAAATACACAAACATGTATACTCAAATAGTGAATTTTCATTTATTAAAATAAATGTTTACAATCATAAGGTGATTGCCTTAGGACACTTCTCTCATATTACTAACACAATGTCCATTCCCTACTGATCGAATGGGCAAGAAATGGTGGAGACTCAAAGTAGGTCAGCTGGTCGGTGAGTGACATGCCGATGATTTTGACAAGCCTCACATCCAACGATAAACTTGAGGGTATCTACTTGCAATGTAGGCCAAAAGTATCCAACGAGGATGATCTTCCCCCAACATGGCTCCAGCAAATGCCTTCGTGGACTTCTCGCATAATGTAATCGGCTTCCTCCATCCTGACACACTTGAGTAATGGTCGTGCAAAGGCTCTCTTGTATAGTTGGTCTCCGATCAACGTAAATCTAGAAGCCCGATGGTGAAAGAGTCGAACTCCTTTATCATCAGTCGGTGTATTCCCACTGCGTAGGAACTCCAAATAGGATTCTCTCCAATCGTTTAATGTAATGCTCTCGACTTCTTCTTCGATCTGAGCCACCGTCCCTTCGGTGGTACTGGGCTCGTCTAGCGTCCACGTAGTTGTTAGTGATATGAGAAAAGTGTCCTAAGGCAATCGCCTTATGATTGTAATCATTTATTTTAATAAATGAATATTCACTATTTGAGTATACATGTTTATGTATTTGATTGAGATCTTAAACTCATTTACTGAATGTCCGCAATACAATTCACAGCATGAGAGAATTTGTGATGAATTCACAACTAGTGATTATCTCTACATGTGCAATTGTGAAGTATTGAAAATATCCCTAGTCGATGAATTGATAAATACGGACACTATCAATTCTGTTGAGACTAGCATGTGTTATTCTCTAATCAGCTGATTCTCACTGGCTGGTGACATTGGGATGTCCGGAGATAAACATGAATGCTAGTTAAGGGAACTAGTTCATTGGAGTGACTGACTGTAAAACTTCATATGGTAGTCTACATATAGATATGTCAGTGAAGTTCTTACTGCAGCTTAAGAGCGATGTTCCTTTGACTTGCGGTGTTCTAGTCATCTTGGTCATGGAGACTTATACTTTGACATCTTAAGCAAGCATCTCTAAGGAGGTGTGGACCCAGGATGATTGGGTATAAGCTGAAGTGCCCGAAGATGTTTGAACAGCCTGCAAAGGATTCACCACTCCTTGCAAGGAGATGTATACCCGAGGCCTATCGTCGGATTGTTACTCAAAGCCTCTGGCCAGAGCTTGACATGTTCAGAGTATGAATCTCTTAAATACATGGGAGTAATTAGAATCCGTAGGACGAGAAAACGTTACTTGGGCTAGGTGTGACGTAGTCAGCCTAGTGGGGACTGACACACATAGACCATGTCCTGAACCATGTGGGTATAAGATGGTGAAGGGAATGGGGCACAATTCATTATAGCTGCTGAAGGGTTTCAGAATAGTTTCTGAGGTCAACCGTTGATCTTTCGATTACTTGGGGATCATGATGTACTACTAGGTGCCACTCATGATCGTTCTATAATTGGTTAATTATAGACGGTCAACATAAATCGAAAGCCTATTTAGTCACACGCACTATGAGTAATCCGAGGGATTTAAAATGAGTTGAAAATTGGATTTTTCAATCAAGAGATATTAGGTTTGGTGGAGCCAAACGATAAGTCGAATCTGAATTTTTCAGAGACGCATCGGAAGTGTAAAATGGCTAAGTCTTTTGAAGACTTAATAGATGAATTAAATAAGTTTAATTCATTGGGGCATGGCTTGGATGGGTCGGCCAAAGAGGGTCTCCATCCTCTTTGCTTGGCCGACCACAACAAAGGGAGAGAACCAAGTTTTTGGTTCAATTTATAAAATAAACTAAGTGTGGTTTGTTTTATAAAATTATGGATGATATAAATTTTTATATAATAAACCAAGGTTTGGTTTATTTTTCATGGAAATTAAAATGAACCATGGATTGGTTTATTTTATTTTATAAAATCAATCATGGATTGATTTACCATGATAAGAAAATTTATTCCATAAGAAAAAAGGGACTTGGTTGATTTTTATCATGAATTAAAATATGATAAAACTTGGCATGATGGAATAAGTCATAGAAAATTTATTCCATAAGAAAAAAGAGACTTGGCGGTTGAGAGGCTACTATATAAAGGACCCAAGGCAAGACTTGGAAAATAATTAAAGTGGTGAAGGCATAGGCTCTCTCCCTCTCTTTCTCTCTCCTCCTTGTCGTGCGCCAACCAGCCCCAAGAAGAATTTTCGCTGCAAGCTTCTTCTTTTGCTTCACCGGAATTGTGATTCCGGCCATCCTTTTGTGGTTAGTCTTCCGACTTCTCTCTTGTTTTTTTTTCTCGTCGCGTTCTCGGAGAATCTAGTAGTTCTTGAGAACACGAAACTCCTGGCTTTGCGAAGTCATCCCGAAGATACTCGACGTGGACGCGAATAGAGGCGGAGCTTTCAAGGGACGCTTACGGTTGGATCTCGTCCCTTCCTTCGAGTTACGCGAGGTAATACGTAAATTAGTTTACATTTTTACAAAATTTTAAATATATGATCATGTCTACACAAGATAAAATTGCATGCTTAGATGTGTGGTTAAATAATTTGAGAAATTATTTATGCTAAATCTTCCGCTGCACGTAATTAATTTTAAAATTACGAACTCACATCCATGTCAACATGCACCCGGTCCCAACAGTAGTAATAGAGCTAGCCAACTTAGCTAGCTCGTCCGCCTTGACATTGTCCACTTGGGAGATCTTCTGCAGAATAACCTTTGTGAAAGAGGATTTCATCTGCTCATATATGGCTACATACCTCCGTCGGCGCTCGCATTTTATTTCGAAGTCGCCCTTTATTTGCTAGGTGATGAGCTAGGAGTCTAAATGCAGGATGATTGGAGCAGCTCCCACGTGCTTGGCTGCTTGTAACCCTGCTAGGATCGCCTCATACTCGGCTTCATTGTTGGTGGCTCGGAAGTGAAGTTGGATAGATAAATATAACGTATCTCCCCGGGGGAAAACCATTAGTACTCTGACTCCGCTGTGCTTGCCATTGGATGACCCATTGACATTAATCTTCCAAAGTCCCTCGGCCTCGGGCATCAGGAACAGCTTCGAGTATGAAATCCGAAAGAGCTTGTGCTTTGATGGTAGTACGGGGCTGATACTCAATCCCATACTCACTCAGATCTGCTGTCCATTTGATCAGCCGACCCGAAGCTTTCGGATTGGTGAGAACATGTCTAAGTGGGTTGTTAGTCAGAACCATGATAGAATGTGCTAAGAAATATGGCCTAAGTCTCCGGGCCATTAATACCAAAACATATGCTAACTTCTCCATCATAGTATATCATGTCTCTGCGTCTTTCAAGAGGTGTTCAAAGAAGTAGATCGGGTACTGCACAGTGCCTTCCTCTCGGATGAGCGCAGAGCCCACCACTTGTTTAGCTGTGGACAGGTAGACAAACAAAGTCTCCCCTTCCACTGACTTGTAAAGAATTGGGAGGTCGGCAAGATTGGCTTTCAGATCTATAAATGCCTTCTGACACTGGTCGTCCCAGTCGAACTTGACTGCCTTTCTCAGAATCTTGAAGAATGGCAGGGTCCTATCGGCAGACTTGGAGATGAACCTGGACAAGGTTGTAATTCTGTCATTCAGCCACTGTATGTCCTTGAAGTTGTGAGGGGATGACATGTTAAAGATGACCTTCACCTTTTCTGCATTAGCTACGATTCCCCTCTCTATCACCATATACCCGAGAAACCGTCCACTCTTCACCCCGAATAAATATTTAGCGGGGTTTAGCTTCAACTTGTTGGCTCTCAGGGTAGCGAATGTCTCTTCCAGGTCGGCTATCATGTCTTTCCCCTTATCGGTCTTGACTAGGATTTCATCCACATATACTTCGATGTTCCTTCCTATCTGATGTCGAAAGACCTTATCCATCATCCGCTAATAGGTCGCTCCGGTGTTGCGCAACTCAAAAGACATGACGTTATAGCAATAGGTCTCGTCTGCCATCACGAAACTGACCTTCTCGTGGTCTTCAGGAGCGAGAGGAACTTGGTGATATCCCTGGTAAGCATCCAACATCGAAATAAAATCACAATCGAAGGTAGAACCCACTAGTCGGTCTATCTGAGGCAAGGGGTAGCAGTCTTTAGGGTAGACATTATTCAAATCTCTAAAATCGATACAGACCCGCCATTTACCCCCTAGCTTAGGGACAAGTACTACATTAGCTAACCAAGTCGGGAACTGAATTTCTCTTATGTGCCCAGCCCTCAACAACTTGGTGACTTCCTCTCTGATAACCTTGTACTACTCGGGCGCGAAATGTCTTCGCCTTTGCTTTACCGGCCGAGCCACAGGGGACACATGTAAGAGATGTGTGGCCAAGGTTGGGGGGACTCCTTTAATCTCCTCAGTAGCCCATGCAAACATGTCCTGATGATTCTGCAAGCAGTCGATCAGACAGCTTCTCAGCTCCGGTTTGAGGTCGGCAGCAATCCTTGTAACTTCCCCCCTGTCTGTTGAAGGTGGATCTGGACCTCTTCACTTTCAACCTCCCTCGGTTCTTCTTTGGATCCTTCCACCTCTCGAGGGTTGGCGAGGTTAATTTGTAGCACTTCATGGGCCTTCGGGTTCTTACGGGCTTCAGACCTGACCTCCCCACTATAGCATCACCAGGACGCTAGTTGATCTCCCTTGACCTCGGCCACCTTCTCGCCCACCGGGAAGTTGATCTTTTGGTGGTAGACTGAGACCATCGCCTGGAATACGCTGAGCGTTGGGCGCTCCAGGATGGCGTTATAGGATGATGGGGCATCAACGACCAGGAAGAGAGTCCTCCCCGTCCTCTCCAGCGTATTATCTCCCAGTGACAGGGATAGGGAGATTTGTCCTATCGGGTGCACTCGATATCCGATAATGTTGAAGAGAGGAGTGGAGACCGAATGCAGCTCATCCTCATTGATCTGCATCTGGTCAAGGGTCATCTTGTATAGGATGTTCACAGAACTACCTGTATCAACGAAGACACGCTTAACCTCATAATTTGATACGCGTGCAAGAATTACCAGGACATCCTCGTGAGGGGCCTCCACGTCTTCTAGGTCATCTGGGTTGAATGAGATAATAGGGCCCCCGTGTTGGCTACTTCTTGTCCCAATAGTATAGTTCTCCAGCCAACGAGTGTGGGTCTTCTTTGTTCAATGAGAGTCTCCTCCGGTAAGACCTCCGGAGATCACTCCCACATGGCCCGAAGAAGGGCCACGCGCAGGAGCCTTGCTTTTCTTGGGATCTCGCTCGGGTGAGAGAGATCTACGGGGTTCTATCTCCCGACTCCTTCCCCTGGAACGTGACCGAGATCACTGCCGAGTTCTTTCTTTTCCAGACTGCCGCTTGCGAGTAGAAAGACTCTGCCGTGGGGATCTCCGACAGTACCCCGCTATCTTCCATTGCTTCCGAGGTTTGATATCCGCATCCTCAGACAACCCTTTCTTCAAGGTATGGCACTACTCTGTAGAGTGCATTATACTACAGTGGAAGTTGTAGTACTTCTTTGGTGGCTCCGGTTCCTGGGTGTCAACTGTCTCTACCAACCTTCTCTTACCAACCCAGTGGTCTTTCCCAGAATGAGGATCTTTCACCCTGGCCGGTGCTAGTGGTTCCCTTCTCTCGAACCATACCGTGGTCTACATAGGGGCTCCAGCTAGTTCTCTGTGGCAATCATGCTGCACTTCTTCGACGATGACGTGCTTGACGGAGCACCCCAGCAAGTCATCGAAGCTGGTTGGCATCTTCTTCACCAGTGACCAAAAGAAGTCACCTTCGAAGAGTCCCTGCGTGAAGGCACTGACAAGGATCCCTGATGTTGCAGTTGGCAAATCTTGCGCCACCCGATTGAGCCGCTGGATATAATCCTTCAATGGTTCCTTCGCCTTCTGTTTGAGGGCGAATAGATTTAACACCATCTACTGATATCAACGACTACTAGCGAAGTGATACAGGAATGCGGTTCTAAACTCTAAGAAGGAATTTACAGAACCCGGGGGCAATCTCTGGAACCATCTCTGGGCGGCCTCGACAAAGTGTTCAAGAACACTTGGCACTTAACACCATCTGTGTACTGGTGCAAGAGAACCGCATTCTCGAATTTGCAGATATGGTCCTCTGGATCCGTCTACCCATCATAGTCGGTGATTCCAGGACCACAGAACTGCTTTGGCATGGGATCTTCTACGATGTCAAGCGAGAAAGGAGTAGAGGGTGCCTTTTGGAAGGCCATGGGTCCCTCCCTCTCCCTCGGTCCTTCTTCCTGCCTTAGGATGCTGGAAGCGACAGAGTTGACCTTCTCCAAATATCCTAGGGAATCTTACCGGTGTGCTAGAGTTGCCACTGCGTGTCCCACCAGTGGTGAGACAGATCTTCGATTGTGGGGATGCGAGGTGGAGATCCTAAGGATCTCACCTTGCTCCGAGGCCGCTCGCCGTGAGGCAGCTTGCTCAATTTGTTGTTGTTCGAGTGCACACTTAATGGCATTGGTGACCAAGCGATCCAACTCCTCTTTGGTCAAGACGATGGGTTATCCCTCTGAATCTTCCATCACTGTACTCCTTCTGGTGCTTTGATTTAGATTCCCACAGACGGTGCCAAACTTGTTTTGGAAGGAATCGACGCGAATGACGAGTCACTAGAGTTCAGCCCACAAGGATGATGACGAAGGGAAGTAGATAGTGCTCTACGATATCAACACGAGCGTTAATGGGAATTCACCAGAGGTTTTCCAGCGGAGCCCACTCCGATGCTTAAGTCAGAATCTAGATCACTTGTAGGAGAATAACGAGTAAGTAGAATGTTTGTGAGTTCAGAGAGCGTACCCCCTTTACCTGCGTGTCGAGGCACCTTTTATACCTGAGGGCCTGATCACACGTATCTCCATGTTTTCCTCCACGTTCCGTAATCGTCGGTTATATGATAACTTCTAAGTAACGGTGGCAGCAATAATTAAGGCCTTAATTGGCGCATATAATGGGAAATAAATATTCGACGACTTTCCAGATTTGGCAAGAGGAACAGTTACTTGAAGTCGGGTTGTATGATGTACAGGTCATTTGGCTTCGCTCTCCCGAGTTGGTCTCGGGGATCTACCTCCAGAGGTGGTCTCGGGCGTATGTCATCCCGAGGGGATCTGCCTTGCCAAGGTGGTCTTAGGTGTAGCCCTAGCCATAGGTTCTTAGGGGGGTTCCCTTCTTCTCATAAAGGGTGGATGGAGAAATTTTTCTTCATCCGACTACCTCACCGCCCTTTCAGTTCCCATCGCTGGATGGACAATATGCCTGCTCCCCCTATACTAGGGGACTTTCTATAGAGTCCCGCTTATCAGCTAGCAAAGAGCATTCTTTCCGGCTAGAGTTCAGCGGCCCGGGCCTGGTACAGAATGAGGAGCTCATGTACCGAGCGGGCCTCAACCCTAAACTGACCCGCATTAGCCCCAACCTCAGTAAGTTTATCTTTTCCACCAGTGTCGATTAATTCTAATTGATGTTCATGATAGGATGTATACTAAAAGTCTTGCATTTATATAGACATCTATATTTTGAAAGAGAATCACATGATCACTGTTTGCATATTTATATTAGTTATTTATGTGCATATTGTCTAATACTTTACCTTGTAGATAACATGGTGCGTGGTGTTGCACAGAAAATTATATTATCAATCCCTTGTAAAGTATAAGTAGAGGCTCACAACCAAGATGGAGTTGGACAAACCATGGGGTGTTAGTGATATGAGAGAAGTGTCCTAAGACAATCGCCTTATGATTGTAATCATTTACTTTAATAAATGAATATTCACTATTTGAGTATACATGTTCGTGTATTTGATTGAGATCTTAAACTCATTTACTGAATGTCCGCAATACAATTCACAGCATGAGAGAATTTGTGATGAATTCACAACTAGTGATTATCTCTACATGTGCAATTGTGAAGTATTGAAATTGTCCCTAGTCGATGAATTGATAAACACGGACACTATCAATTCTATTGAGACTAGCATGGGTTATTCTCTAATCAGCTGATTCTCACTGGCTGGTGACATTGGGATGTCCGAAGATAAACATGAATACTAGTTAAGGGAACTAGTTCATTGGAGTGACTAGCTGTGAAACTTCATATGGTAATCTACATATAGATATGTCAATGAAGTTCTTACTGCAGCTTAAGTGCGATGTTCTTTTGACTTGCGGTGTTCAAGTCATCTTGGTCATAAAGACTTATACTTTGACATCTTAACCAAGCATCTCCAAGAAGGTGTGGACCCAGGATGATTGGGTATAAGCCGAAGTGCCCGAAGATGTTTGAACAGCCTACAAAGGATTCACCACCCCTTGCGAGGAGATGTATACCCAAGGCCTATCGTCGGATTGTTACTCGAAGCCTCTGGCCAGAGCATCACATGTTCCGAGTATGAATCTCTCAAAAACATGAGAGTAACTAGAATCCATTGGACAAGAAAGACATTACTTGGGCTAGGTGTGACGTAGTCAGCCTAGTGGGGACTGACACACATAGACCGTGTCCTGAACCAAGTGGGTATAAGATGGTGAAGGGAATGAGGCACGACTCATTATAGCTGCTGAAGGGTTTCAGAATTATTTCTAAGGTCAACCGTTGATCTTTCGATTAATTGGGGGTCTGTAGGGTTTTTCGGGCCGCGAAAACCGCCTTTTCGCGTCGCGGAAACCCCGAAAGTCCCAATAGAAAGGATCCGAGCGAAGAAAACCATTTCAAAAATTTATGAGTGCTCGTTTACATGCTTCAAAACCAATCTACAACCTAGATCTATTAGAGAAGAGAAAAACTACCTTCGATGCGTGCCCCGCAATTCCCGCTCGCTCCTCGGTTGGTGTCGGATCTCAAGGATGCAAAGTAGCAACCCTCTAGAAGTATCCACACAAGCAAGAGAGTGGAGAGGAGAGCCCAAAAGTGTGCTAGCACTTGCTTGGGGTCTCGGCCACACGAGAGGAGAGGGAGAGCCAAAACCGAAAACTAAGTTGGGAGAGAAAACCATCACCCACAAAAATCTCATTTTGTGTGTATAAGTGGCCGGCCACCACCTTTGGTAACCCCCTTATTTGAATTCAAAATTCAAATGGGGAGGTTACTTAGCCTTGATGATGATGCCAAGTCATCACTTGGTCAAGTCAAGGTGATGTGGCTTGAGTCAAGTCAAACTTGCCTCTTATGGACTTTCCATATTTAGCCAAAGTCAAACTTTGACTTCATTATTCTCCCATGATTAGATTCATCCAACACTTGGATCAAACACGAGTCCAACTCAAGTTGTCTAATTTGAGTCAAGTCAAACTTGCCTTTTATGGACTTTCCATATTTAGCCAAAGTCAAACTTTGACTTCATTATTCTCCCATGATTAGATTCATCCAACACTTGGATCAAACTCGAGTCCAACTCAAGTTGTCTAATTTGATTCAAGTCAAACTTGCCTTTTATGGTCTTTCCATATTTAGCCAAAGTCAAACTTTGACTTCATTACTCTCGGTCCATCATATGGACTTATTCTCCATCTATTGCTCTATGTGTGTGACCCTATAGGTTCTTGTAACGTTGGCAATGCCCTTATACCTATTTAAGGACATAAGCAATGAGAGGTATCTAGCAACACATCATTGCTACCCAAGTTACAAGAATGTCGAAATCCATCATCACCATTGTGACTAATAATTGTGACCATCACAATATGTGACAACGTCCTTCTATCCTCGATATCTAGATTGATCTTTCATGAGGCATAGACCGTGTTATCCTCCAATCAATCTATGTGTCTTGAACTCCAAGTAGACTCACTATAATCAAATAAGCTCAATATCTCATATTGCCTTATTTGGGCATGGCCATGCACTTAGTGATCTCACTCTATCAAGACTATGATATCTCTCCCGTCATATAGGAGGGATAGATCCCATCTACATCACTCACATCCCTCCGCATAATTTGTTACATACCCAGTAATCGCCTTTATAGTCCACCCAGTTACGGGTGACGTTTGACGAAACCAAAGTACATAACTCCTTATGTAGGGAACTATGGTGACTTCAGGTCTAAGGACTAATGTCATACTAATAGTCACATGAGAAAGTATATGACACTCATATAACGATCCATGATACTTTCTCATGGCGGGTCATTCAGTATACATTCTCTAATGTATACCCATGTGTCAACTTGATATCTCATATCCATGACTTGTGAGATCAAGTCATCATGTTGACCTACATGCTAGTCTCTATGCATTAACATTGTCCTTGAATGTTAATACATGACTAGGAATAATTAAGAGTAGTGTTCTCTATATCGTCTCACTATCGATTCAACTAATCGATTGATATAGATAAGAACCTTCTACTCAAGGACGTTATTATACTAAGTTATTTGGCACCAATACACATAAGTACAATAACCATAAGAAATGCCTTTATATATAAGAAATATATATACAAGAATATGATACAATGAGTCCAAAAAGTAATCATCATATGATTGGCTCTAGGGCTCTCACTAACAATCTCCCACTAGCACTAGTGCCAATCGCTGTAGTATCTAATACCCAATGACCTAGTGTGACCATCATGCTTTATCTATGCCAAAGCCTTGGTCAAGGGATCTGCGACGTTAGCCTCTGTGGGTACTCTGTAAATCTTCACATCTCCTCGATCGATGATCTCTCGAATGAGATGGAATCGCCGTAGTATGTGTTTGGTCCGCTGGTGTGAGCGAGGTTCCTTAGCCTGCGCAATAACTCCATTGTTCTCACAATAGAGCTCTACGGGATCAGATATGCTAGGAACCACCCCAAGCTCAGTGATGAACTTGCGGATCCAAACTGCCTCCTTTGCTGCCTCTGATGCAGCAATATACTCAGCATCTGTTGTAGAATCTGCAACTGTGTCCTGCTTCGAACTCTTCCAGCTCACAGCTCCGCCATTCAAGCAAAACACGAACCCTGACTGCGATCTGTAATCATCCTGGTCGGTTTGGAAGCTGGCATCAGTGTAACCCTTTACAACTAGATGCTCATCGCCTCCAAATATCAAAAAATATTCCTTAGTCCTTCTCAAGTACTTAAGGATATTCTTGACCGCTATCCAGTGACGTTCACCTGGATCTGACTGGTACCTGCTCGTCATGCTCAAAGCATACGAGACATTAAGACGAGTACATAACATGGCGTACATGATAGATCCTATGGCAGAAGCATATGGGATCTTATCCATGTGGTCTCTCTCCTCTCTAGAAGAGGGACTCTGAGTCTTCGAAAGACTCACACCATGTGACATTGGCAGATTTCCCTTCCTGGAATTCTGCATGGCAAACCGTTGCAAAACGGTATCAATGTATGTACTCTGACTTAGGCCAAGCAATCTCTTAGATCTATCTCTATAGATCTTTATGCCTAGAATATAGGCTGCTTCACCTAAGTCTTTCATTGAGAAGGAATTCCCCAACCAAGTCTTCACAGACTGTAGTGAAGGAATGTCATTTCCAATGAGTAGTATGTCATCTACATAGAAAACAAGGAAGACAACTGTGCTCCCACTAACCCTTTTGTAGACACAAGCTTCATCTTCATTCTTGATGAAACCAAACTGTTTGATTGCATCATCGAATCGAAGATTCTAGCTTCGAGAAGCTAGCTTTAGTCCATAAAGGGACTTATGCAGCTTGCATACTCTACCAGTATGCTTTGGATCTACAAAACCCTCAGGTTGTGTCATGTACACTTCTTCGAGGAGGTTTCCGTTCAGAAACGCAGTTTTGACGTCCATCTGCCAGATCTCATAATCGTGGTATGTTGCAATAGCAAGCAAGATCCTAATGGACTTGAACATCGCGACTGGAGAAAAAGTTTCATCATAGTCAATACCATGAATTTGCTTGAAACCTTTAGCTACTAGTCTACCCTTATAGGTATGTACAAGTCCATCCATGCCAGTCTTTCTCTTAAAGACCCACTTACACCCAATGGGTTTGACCCCTTCAGGTGGATCAACCAAAGTCCATACTTGGTTGGTATACATGGAATCCATCTCGGATCTCATGGCCTCTAGCCATTTCTCAGAATCTGGGCTCATCACAGCTTCCTGATAGGAGGTAGGCTCATTCTTAATGATCATAACGTCATCATGGTCAGGCAAGAGAAATGAATATCTCTCAGGCTGACGACGTACCCTATCAGACCTGCGAAGAGGTAGGTCTACCTGAACAGGTTGTTGTTCCACAACTTCTTGTGTAACAATCTCATCCACAACTTCTTGTGGTTCCTGTTCAGTATCCATCAAGGGCTCAGTGCTATGGTAGTTGTCTTGAACTTCTTCAAGATCAAACGAACTCCCACTAGTCTTTCTAGAAACAAAGTCCCTTTCTAGAAATACTCCAGTCTTAGCAACAAACACTTTGTGTTGACTGGGAATGTAGAAGTAATATCCCTTAGTTTCCTTGGGATATCCCACGAAATAACACTTATCAGATTTGGGTCCCAGTTTGTCTGAGACTTGACGTCGTACGTAAGCCTCACAACCCCAAACCCTCATGAAAGACATCTTGGGACTCCTCCCTATCCATATCGTATATGGTGTCTTCATGACAGCCTTTGATAGAACACGGTTAAGTGTGAACGCTGCCGTGTCTAGAGCATATCCCCAAAAGGATATAGGAAGATCTGCGTGACTCATCATAGATCGTACCATATCTAATAAGGTACGATTCCTCCTTTCGGATACACCATTCCACTGTGGTGTCCCAGGAGGAGTGAGTTGAGATAGAATCCCACACTCAGCTAAATAGTCACGAAACTCATGGCTCAAGTATTCTCCACCTCGATCTGATCGAAGTATTTTAATACTCTTGTCGAGTTGGTTTTGTACTTCATTTCTGAATTCTTTGAACTTTTCAAAGGACTCGGACTTATATGTCATCAAGTACACATAACCATATCTACTAAAATCATCAGTAAATGTGATGAAGTATCTATAACCACCTCGAGCAGCAACATTGAAAGGGCCACATACATCAGAATGTATGAGTCCTAACAAATCTGTTGCCCTCTCGCTATGTCCACTAATGGGAGTCTTAATCATCTTGCCTAGAAGGCATGACTCGCATGTCTCATATGATTCAAAATCAAATGAATCCAGCAATCCATCCTTATGGAGCTGGGACAAGCGACTCTCATTTATGTGGCCTAAGCGATAGTGCCAGAGATAGGTTGGGTTCAACTCATTTGATCTCAACCTCTTGGTACTTACATTATAGATAGGGCATTCTAAGTCTAGAATGTAGAGTCCGTTGATAAGATCTGCACTACAATAGAACATTTCATTTAAATAGACTGAACAACATTTGTTCTTAATTATAAATGAGAAGCCTTTCTTGTCTAGACAAGAAACAGAAATTATGTTCTTAGTAAGTGCAGGTACATAACAACAATCATCTAGTTCCAGTACAAGCCCAGAGGGCAGAGATAGAAAATAAGTTCCTACAGCAACAGCAGCAACTCGTGCTCCATTGCCTACTCGTAGGTCCACCTCGCCCTTTGCCAATGCCCTGCTATTTCTTAGCCCCTGCACATTGGTACAAATGTGAGAAGCACATCCAGTATCTAATACCCATGATGTAGAAATAGAAAGGTTGACTTCTATAACATATATACCTGAAGTAGAAGGCTCGCTTCTCTTCTTCTTAAGATCCTCCAGGTATACCTTGCAGTTCCGCTTCCAATGCCCTGCCTGCCCTTGATATAATTGCTTGAGGTGGTCAATCATATCGTAAGCATTCATGTTCTCGTGTTGCTTCTGAAGCTCAGAGGACATGCAGCATAGCATTAGGCACGACACGTCTAACGCGTCGTCTTGATGCT